>JAMKCH010030490.1:0-25822 GCA_023653785.1 Ophioderma brevispina
ACAATTTTGAATCAATCCCCAAATGCACTAACATATGCCTATCCTGTAATGTACCTATCCACTTAGTACTGTGGGAATCAACATTTTGAATCAATCACATAAGCAGTGCAATGCATATACTGTAAGGGACTAAAAACATCTTAGTACTTTGGGAATAACCAATTTGAATCACTCCATAATGCAATGCAATATGCCTATACTAATGTACTGACACATATCAGTACTTGGGAATAACAATGTGAATCAATCTAATGCACTGCCAATATGCCTATAATGTACTAGACAAATCTCAGTACTTGGGAATAAAAATTTTGAAGCCATCATATGCACTGCAATATGCCTCTATGTAATGTCTAAACCCAATCTAGTACTTGGGAATAACACTTTTGAATCAATCCCTAAATGCACGGCATATGCCATAATGTACTAAACACCATCTCAGTACTTAGAGAATAAAGGTATGGATTTTGGGAAACGGTACTCTCTTTACGACGAATTGAACCCCAATCGTCCATCAACTATGAAAAATACTAGGTACACACTGGACAAAATTGCCACAGGTTTTCTTGCTGTAACTTGCCAGTACCAGATTCCCAAACAACATGTCAAAAGGTAGAAAAAGGGCAAGCCTGGCAAGAATGGTAATTGGCATTATCTTATGTGGACGTATACGCCCAAATTTGACAAAGGTGCGACTATTCGAAGGGACTTGTCTGGCGAATTTATGTTGTGAAATCTATTTACCGGACAAACTTATGCGGGCACTATTCCCGGCTTCCTTCGCTTGCGGTTTCACTAACGCCTCCAAGAAAGTGAATATATTGGCTGTGCGATTATTGGGTTGGTACATTGTGACCCCACTTTTTGCACCCAGTTTTGCTCAGAATTCAGAGCTTGACGGAATAACTGCATGTTTAGGGAAGATTTCCATTGTTCAGTTCGTATTTGAACATGTTTTACATGGCTATGCCTGCAAGGTGTTAGCACCTTGCACTTTTAGATTAAAAAGTGGATAAGCGATGCGTAGTTATTAAATAGGGATGAATTTTTCCCGCCAAATTACTTAATTAATCAGGATGGGGAGATCGTTATTTAGCATAATTTATATCAGAGAGTCTTTATTCAAAACACATTGGGTCAATAGTGCCGGGGGCCCGCCGAGTGAGGGTTTGTGCATCGGTTCAGGTGAAATAAGGTCTTTTCCCAGGTCCTTTCAGATCAAAAATGTACAAAAAACTATGGAGTCATTCCGTACACAAGCGGGAATAAATTGGGGTCATCCAGTATGAAACTTTAGGGGGCCAATGATGATTTAAAACCTGAAATAAAATAGAAAATGGCTCTTTTCAAGATTTTCAAAAACGCCATGATTATAAAATTGCTGCTATGAAATTATAAATTCTAAATTTGTTAAAAAATGTTGCACGTAGGCTGCGAAAAGTTTGAATTTGGGTGTTCAAATTCTTTAAAAAGTGGATAAATTTTATGCAAAATTGTGATAAAAAGTGATAGCAGGAAAGAAGACAAATGGGGTCATTGGGTAATCATGTGAATATTTAAAAGGGAGTCATTTGGTAATGGCGGTACTAGGTAGGACAGTAGATAAAAAGGCGGTCAAGATTCTAGACGTCACCCAAGTCAGCATCTCACAGACCTTGACGGACCTTGACTACGCAGATCTAACAGGGGATGTGATTATCTGCTGACACAAGAGCTTACTACAAAGCATCATGAGAATGATGCAGATAAAGTCAGCCTAAATCTAATGCTAAAGGATGGAATGGAATAAATAAGTCGTGAGGAAGAGATCATTCAATCTCTTTGCAGTACAACGGTACCCAACTCAAATGGTTAGGACCTCAAGTACACTCGGGTCCTTGTGGGAGCAAGAAAGACTTCTAGAGTTAAAGGCCGTGGCCTGGTCACTAATAGAATCGTCCCCATACTCAAGATTGACCGGAAGTGGTCAACTTTTGGTATTTGAAGAAAGTTACCATTTTCGCATTTACCGTGAAATCCTAGGACTCACGGATATTTGGTTTTGAAGTTTATGAGCGAAAATGTACCCCACCATTTGGTAGACCGAAATTAATTTTACACATACAGGCTAGAAAATCATATTTTAGCTCTCACATGAACACGGGTGAAATATCAGCGCAAAACTCTACAGATGGTGTGTAGCGGTGAAGACCATTCTATCAGATGAAAACTATTACTAATTGAGTCGTCCCCTTCTACATATTGTTATAATAACCAAAATATAGGCAAAATGGCACATAGGTTTTATGCAAATAGCAGTCTTGCCAGGCTTCCTTTTTTCTACCTTTTGATAGTTGTTCGTGTGGGTTTAAAAACAAGTTACAGCAAGGAAAACTCTGTACGCAGTTTGTCCAGGTCAACGTAGATTGAGTGGACTAAAGGCGATACCATTCTTTTAAGTGGAAGAACGAGGCTGGAGGCCGATTTCTTCCAAGCAAAAAATAATGGGTCGCGGGTTCAATTCGTAGGTAAAGTAGAGTATCCGGTTACCCAAATATACCGTTATTTCTAATTCTAAAACAGCAATTATCATTTAAGGTCATCTTTAACCCAATTTTTGCGATCCTTTAGGATTAAATACAACAGGAAAGGACTGCCATCACCCAGTGACAACAATCGAACAAACCCGTTGAACGCAACGATTCCCACGGCAACGAGACGCAACGTTCGCAGGAGCAACGTGAAGTAGAAAAACGCGGTATGGCGCGGCGCTTAACCTAAAAATAACTTCAATACGCAGCGCGTACTACCGGGTTCAATTAATTCGAATTGAACCCGGCATCAGCCAATTGAAAATTGCTACATTTTCACAGCTGTTAAGGAATTGGGAATAACAATTTTGAATCAATCCCATAATGCACTGCAATACGGTAATGTACTATACACATTTAGTTACTTGGGAATAACAATTTGATAATTCAATCCAAGAATGCACTGCAATATGCCTATATGTAATGTACGTACTAAACACATCTTATTACTTGGGAATAACAATTTTGAATCAATCCCATAATGCCTGCAATATGCCTATACTATAATGTACTATACACATCTAGTACTTGGGAATAACAATTTTGAATCAATCCACATAATGCACTGCAATACTGTAATGTACTAAACACATCCAAGTACTGGGAATAAAATTTTGAATCAAATCCTATGACACTGCAATATGCCCATACTGTAAGTACTAAACACATCTTAGTACTTGGGAATATACATTTTGACTCAATCCCATAATGCACTACAACATGCCTATACTGTAATGTACTAAACACATCTAATACTTGGGAATAACCAATTTGAATCAATCCCATAATGCACTACAATATGCCATACTATAATGTTATAAACAACTCTAGACTTGGGAATAACAATTTTGAATCAATCCCTATAATGCAGTACCATATGCCTATACTATAATGTACTAAACACATCTAGTACTTGGGAATAACAATTTTAAATTCAATTCCCAATAATGCATACAATAGCCTATACTATAATGTACTATACACATCTTAGTACTTGGGAATAACAATGTTTTGAATCAATCCCATAATGCACTACAATATGCCTATACATAATGTACTAAACACAATCTCAGTACTGGGAATAACAATTTTGACTCATCCATAATGCAATGCAATATGCCTATAATGTACTAAACAAATCTTAGTACTTGGGAATAACAATTTTGAATTCAATCCCATAATGCACTGCCATTATGCCTCTACTAATGTACTAAACACTCTTAGTACTTGGGAATAACAATTTTGAATCAATCCCATAATGCTGCAATTATGCCTATACTGCTAATGTATAAACACATCTTCGTACTTGGAATTAAACAATTTTGAATCAATCCCATATAATGCACTGGCAAGACTGCCTATACATTATGTACTAAACACATCTTAGTACTTGGAATTCAAGTGTGCAAATTAAATTCTAAAGAACCTCAGACAGTTTCATGATGAGCAGCTATGCCCCCTCAGAAAAATTCCCTGCACAATCAGATTTACTCACAAATTGATTTGAAATTGGTTGTCATAAAAGAAACTGTCAATGCCCATCTTTTTTCCCAATTTTCATTGGCTAGTTTTATTTTTTAGATTTTCTTTTAGGTTTTGCTAATTTCCTTAATTTTTGGAGTAAGGATTCTAGCCAGGAGGGAAGGCCCTGTGGTATTCAAACTTTAGGAGGGGTATTTAACCAAACTATCTACTACTCTGGCTCATAATTCTTTCTTGGACAATTTGGGAACTACGCCCGCTTTCCCTCCAAAACGGCGCACATTGTTTGGCATGTAGACGCAGTAATCAAAATCCTGCGCGTTGTTCATGTCCAAGAAATTATGGCCCAGAGTATAAATTCCATCTCATTGGATTTTGTTCAGGGCCGTACGCAGGAGTGTTTTACGGGGGGTCGGGGTTGCGTCGAAAAAGTGGGCTTTTTTGTGAAAAATGGAACCTAACCCCCTATTTTTGACACTTTGCACATCTCATCACAAAAAGTGGACTTTTTCATCATATTTTCTCTAAATTTTGGACCCTTTTAATAATCGAAAAAAAAAATCGGGCAAAAAGTGGAACCTTTTTCCCCCCTTTTGGTGGCATTTGGGGGACCGCCCCCCTCGCATACGGGCCGGATTTTGTTAAGTAACGTGTTTAATTTTGAAAAAATTATTTCGTAAGTGGGTTCCTTTTGTCGAAATAAAAACATAACTTTGGGGATCGAAAACTTTAACAATCAAATGTAACGAGAAAATTCTCTAAGTTTGATTAGATGGAAGGTGTACTTCTTTATAAAAAAAAATTATTAAAATTGGCATTCCAGTGTTTCTAAAAAAATCGAGCAAATATTGAAAAGTACTAATATTACCTAAGCACTACTAATTTATCTTGGCTAGTACCAAAAGAAATTAAAATTCCTCTTCAAATTCAATACATTTGAAACCATATCAAATGAAAAGCAATCTTACAGTTAATCTACAACTTGAGAAAGAAATTATACATTGAGTGCATCAATGATGCAGTTAACCTATCATTTGAGATGGATAGGGAATTGACTCGTACCTGTCCATCCTTAATAAAAATACACACAGCACACCCGACTTATGGACAAATTTAAGAACAATGCGCTTGATCACAAAACCTCTCAATTTGATTGAATTGATAGGTTAAAAATATATGTTTTTCAGCAAAATTTGTGTTATTTGTCCAATATTTTTTATCCATTTTGCACTGTGCCAAAAACAGTCCATGTACAAAGTCTATGAAAAACGGTGAATCCATAAAATTTAAAATGTACATCTCAAAAATGCCTGGAATGTCTGGAAAAAAATACATCGGTCCTCGGACCGCATGTGTCGCCTGTCGTGGCGGTTCGTAAATGATAAGCCTCATATGACCTTTGACCTTGGTATGTTACCTTTGACCGCATCAACAAATCGAGGGATCCAATGTTGCACCTATGACTCAAGTTTGGTTCCAATTATTGAACTTCAACTTTTCAATTGAGGTCAATTTGTACATTTTCAGCCTATCTTCACCTCACATGACCTTTGACCTTAGTATGTGACCTTTGACCTCATCAGCAAATGAGGGATCCCATGTTGCATTAATGATTGAAGTTTGGTTTAAATCCATCGAAGTATGCAGATATTACAGGCAAATATTAACCCCTTTTTCATGACAACAGACAGCAATGGACAAAGTGATCCCTGTGTCTTCCCAGCATCTATTGAGTATTGGTAATGAACCTGGTGAGCATCTCCCATCTGGAACTGACTCCTTGTGGGCTGAATGGCGATGCCTCAACAGATTGAGAACCAGAATTGGCCGATCTAAGGTTTCCTTGCAAAAGTGGGGCTACCTGAAAGCAGATCAGGGCACTACCTGTGGTTGTGGAACTGCACCACAGACAATGGAACATCTCTTGGTCTGCCCACTGCTGGAGCAACAATGCACAAACAAGGACCTTGCATAATTCAGTGAAGCAGCCAGATGTTGTACCCATCTCTGGCTGGATCATATTTGAGAACCACAGTGTTTGGACATGATAAGAAGAAGATTTGCTAGAAAACCACTTCCAGACTGCTCAAGACTGGTGCTGTTTTTCTATAATCGTGATTAATTTTTTTTTTCAAGTGTAGTTTTGGCAAGATTTGAGACTGTCCTGTAGACCAGGGGGTAGGACATGCCAACCTAACAGCAACAGCAAATTCAAAAAGGCATCAATTTCCGGGTGCTAGTCTGTTTCAAAGACTTAACGGTAGGAGGCGCTCTTACGCATATCGAACGGTTACACACAGACTTGACTAAAGACTAGGCCTGGTCACGAATATTTAAATCTAAATGACCGTTATTAGAAATTACACTATTTTGCAGCGGGGTTAATCCACTAACCCCGACGGATTTTGAAGTCAATAATTTTTTCTTAATTTATCATGATATTACTAAGATCTTTTGAACAAAGGTTTAAGAGATGATTTCTTAATGTCTCTGGGATCGAGAACGTGCAGTTCCACAAATTACCGTTTGGAAATCCCCAATGCCAATCGAGCAGATCCGTGTCCCTACCCCCCCCCTGCGGTAGACCTACAGTCCCTTTTGCCGTCCTGTGTGGTCATGAGCACGCGGCAAATTTGAAAACCCGGGGGAAGGTCAGCAATGGACTATACAGCGGTTTTTGGGGAAGCATTAGCTGATGAGTCTGTCTCGCACCATAGTGGTTGTGTGCAGTTTGGAAGTGGTTGGCAAATAAGGTCTGCTTCCAAAGCAGGAGAGAGAGCACGCCACCTGGATGTTTATATACGTGACAGACTTGGCGACTACAGAAGGTAAGTCGCGACTTTCAGTCTTGCAGCAACATGTCACAACTTTTGCTGTTGTAGTTCTGCAACTGATCGGGTACTGAACAATGGTCGGTCGCCGATTAAACATGCTTGTTTCCCTGCCGATCCGTGGCTGATTATTTTTTATAGTACTAGGCCGATCTGCCGATCAAGTCCAATGATTTGCCTCATACATTAAGATTGCAGAACCCTAGCGAGTACTAGTAGAATTCCACAGTTGGTGGTTAAGATGTTTTAAACTTAGGGGGTGAGGCCACATTTAACTACCGTCCGATTTTTGAGGATTAGCAACCAACTTTGGCCATTATTTGTTTTGAGAATCTTCCGTCCTATATACTATCCACATGTTAGAGACCCAATCAAAATGGGCCAACAAAACACCTGGGGTGCCCAATTTTTTTCACCCCTTCAGACTCCAATCCCCTATCCCTATACTGCCATTCAGCTCTCAATGTAAATTAGGATTGTCCACCCTGGTGATGAGACATATATCAACGGACTTAAATAAACCCAGACCCGAAGATTTCCCGGACACAGCGTAACCAAATCGAGGTGCCCAAGTATTATAATACCAGACGCACTTCATTATCATAGACTATAGTTTTGGCACCACCATATTGGGTTTCCGTTCTCGTATTTGGCAAATCCTTAATGCATATTTATGAGCACCCGGTATTTTACGTGCGTCATACGATAGCGGGTGAAAAACAACAATAACAACTGATGCCACATGCTATCACCGACTCAACTATCATCTCGTTTCCTAAGGCAAAAATTCACAGGGGTCATCGGGAGACTTTTTGTGCATTGAATGCATGATCTTTTTAGATGCATGGTTCCTTTTCATCGAGTGATTTTCCGCATACTTATGCAGAAAAATCGGCCGATTCAGACAATTGAACACTGGGAAACTTCCAACACTGATAGCATACCGCAGGACTCCCAGATTTTATAGGCTGTGCTTCGCACCAACAGTGACGACGCGCGGTGGCTTGGGCAACAACGACCAACGTCGCGTCTTAGTGTTAGAGAAGCGGTTACTGGCTTGGACTATTCCATAATAAAATACAACACGCGATTCACTTCTCCTCTATATAGTTCCAGAATAATAATCAATATTTATTCACGTTTCTGACTGATGTTGCCAATTAATTTAAGATGTTTCATTTTGGTTGGTGGGGGGTGAGTTTTTGTTTGTTTGGGGATGTTCCCGTGTTTGATTGTTTCCATGTTTGAATGGTCCCGTTGGTTGGTGGTTCCCAGTGGTTTAGTGATTCCCAGTGGTTGGTGGTTCCGATTGTTTGGTGGTTCCCGTTGTTTGGTGGTTCCCAGTGTTTTGGTGGTTCCCAGTGTTTGGTGGGTTCCCAGTGTTTGGTGTTTCCCAGTGTTTGGTGGTTCCCGTGTTTGTTGTTGGTTCCCAGTGTTTTGGTGATTCCCAGTGTTTGGTGATTCCCAGAGTTTGGTGATTCCCAGTGTTTTGGTTCCCGGTGTTTGGTGATTCCATGTTTTTGGTGGTTTTCCAGTGTTAATAGTTCTGGTTGTTTGAGTCATTTTTAGTTAAATGCCTGGTGGTCCCATGCCTTTATTGCTCCTGGTGATTTTTATGGTTCCCGGTGGTTAGGTGATTCCAATGTCTTTGGTGGTTTTCCACTTTTTGGGGTAGTTCCATGTCTTGGGATCCCATGTGCCTGGGGGGTGGTTAACCAGTGTTTGGTAGTTCCATCTTTGGTGCTGTTTTCAAATCTGGTTTTCCCACTGACCGCGGGTATCCGGATACACAAGTGAAATGATTGTTAAAAAACAATAGTAATATCGACACACCATGTCAAAAACATACTACTGATAAAATTGGATTCTTTTTTTTGTCCAATGCAAATTTTATATTGGTCCCGCCATTGTTGAAAAAAATATTTTCAACCATGGCTTGACCAATAAATTTGAGTATTGGACTCAATTAAACATTTTTATACCAAAATTTGCCCAAATTAAAGAGACATGAGAGATTTCCAGCAAGAAGTGCCCCCAATTTTTTGGTTTGAACCCCTTTTTTTTTGCATATTTGGAAGTCGTTTACCAATGTATTGATCACACCTGAAGTGATTATTAGCCGAATACGCCGTCTTATTTAATAGATGAGATTTAGTACTTTCTGTAGTGCATGACAGAAAGTCAAAGCATTTTCTATGGGGACGATTGCGATTGCAGGCAAGTTCAAAACAGGTTTGCGGTTTTCTTTTGTACTTGTTTGTTCAATAAACCTTCGAAATGTTCTTGGTAGGTGGTCTACGACTGATCCAGTGAAAATTGAGAGAAATTTGTATCCTCAAAAATCTCCTCCTGTCACTTTAATGTAAATTAGGCTAATTTTCGCTTTTGGTGAAGTTTTGTACTACTAATAACTAGTGCAATTTTGCTCCCCCTTTGTCGATTGCCTCATAGGTACGCCCCCTGTTTGTGCCCCCTTTCCCACCGTGCTTGTGCTGCATCAACAGAGTGTAAACTGGTTGTCAATGCAATATTACACCTCATAATGACCCAGCCATTCCCAGTCTTAGCCAGGCAAAAGGTATACAAATGGACAACAGTGTCATTTGTATGATCCAAAAGGCCACCTCTGGTAGTGTTATTTCGAACCATTATTGCTTGCGACCCGCAACAGTTTTGCATTCAACCAATGCGGCCCTTGCGTCAAAAAGGTTGGACACCCCTGTTGTAGCCAGTAGTGATTTCTTATCTAGGCTTGCTTGCTCAGGGCCTTGACAACAAGAAATGGCTTATGGACAAGAACTAAATTATGAAAATAATTCAATGGTCCAACAAGAATGTTTGTATATACGCACCTTTATGTAGTCATAGGTATCTGCTTGAGTACTACCAACTTCATCTGGAACTTCACATGTCATTGTCACCATATTTCCATCAAAATCATAATAACCAATAAATGTTTGTGCAGTGACTTGCCCTGTTAAAAAAAAAAAAAAAACAAGATATCAGTGTTACCTTCTTCAAATGCTAGCTTTCATAGTACCATAATTGTCCCGTTAGAGTCCCCTTTTTGTGATAATGATTAGATCTCTGTCTACACATGGAATTTGAAGCCGTAAGTTTTTAAAACTTCATTCTGTCCCACTCTGTCTGCTCAAGAAAAGTTCTATGCAATCAAAGGATTGAGTTTTATGAATGGTGTTTTAGCGATTGTCCTCTAGTTCCCTCCTTTTTGTGCAATTGGACCTAGGGTGGACATATACAACAATTAATCATCACTGAGTGTATTGAGCCACTTAAATGTGCTTGTTCCGATCCATGTCTATTGTCTTCTCTACTTGATATGAAAGCTTGGCACTTGCACATACGCCCCATCAAGTACCGTGGGAAACAAACTTGCGGTTTTGATGGTAGAAGCAATAATGCATATTGCAAAGCCCTATTCAATACTGTGCTAATATTGATGGTTAACCACTAAAACGGCGGTTTTTCGTTCATATCTTGGGAATGAAATGGATTTGAGGGCTCATATTTCAGGACGACAATGAGAAAAATGCGGCCTTTCATCTGATATCAAAATCGATACTACTTCAGGGTAAATCAGGGGGGGTCCCAAACACGATCGGAACACGCACCTTTAAAAGTCTCCTTGGTGTATATGGCCTGGTATATGAAAGAAATCAATCAAACCTTATACGGAATCAAGCATAAACCCTATAATTGAGAATGCTAGGGAGTCCATACATACCCAAAAACAAATTTGTAGGCCAACTTTAAGTTTGCCATAACTTTAATCAACAAATATGTCTATTACACGAATATCATAGACTCGTGCTCATTGATATTAAACCATAAAGGTCACAGACCAGTCAAACAGGGAGGGTTCATGCCATTGGGAATCAGGCTCTGGTGTGTTTTCTTGTGTTAAACGCCATTTCCATTGTCTGCTGAATAAATGTCGCCGGCGACATTAATTATAGAAATTGTTCTGTTTACTCATAAGGGCGCTAATTTAGTCTTAAAGGTGCTTGTTCCGATTGTCTTTGGGACCCCCTTATTTACCTGGAAGTAGTATCAATTTTGATATCAGATGAAAGGCCGTATTGTTCTCATTGTCGTCCTGAAATTTCAGCTTTCAAGATACAGATTAAAAAATACATCGGTCCTTGGACCGCTTGTTTCGCCTGCCGTCGCGGTTTGTGAATCATAGGCCTCACATGACCTTTGACCTTGATATGTGACCTTTGACCTCATAAACAAATGAGGGTTTGCATTAAACACCATAAACCAAGTTTGGTTCCAATTGAACTTCAACTTCAGATGAGGTCAGTTTTACATTTTCAGCCTATTTTACAACATGACCTCACATGACCTTTGACCTCATCAACAAATAAGGGATCCTATGTTGCACCTATGATGCAAGTTTGGTTCCAATTGAACTTAAACTTTTCAAATGAGGTCAATTTTACATTTTCTGCCTATTTTACAACTAGACCTCACCAGGGTTCACACTAGGTTTTGAAAAAAGTGCGTCTACTTGGATGCAAATTTGTTTCCCTGAGGTTGAAAAAGTGCGTCAACTTCAAATTATATGCGTGTCAAGGTTTGAGCACTGTTGTAATACTTAATGACTGCAAACAATCCATACACATCCAATTCCAAAACCTAGACTGGGCATATTGTAAAGTAATTACCCTGATGACCCTTAAACTCCAAAGGAACTGGAGTTTCTTGAATACCCTTTGGGACGGTGAGAGAGGTTAGTGAACTAAATAAAAAGACGTAAATACAGTCAATTTTAAACCTCTATTTATTTTTACAGATTTGCTACATGTATTTAATAGTAACAGAATAATTATTTGTTTGAGTGAAAATGATACAATATTGTGACCATGTGCCAGAGCAAACTCTGTGATTTTATATAGTTTTAAGTGGCTATATTTTTGCGTCCACACACAGACGCAAACTTTACTCTATCTAGACCAAAGTGCGTCCACCTTTGGAAAAGTGCGTCATAGACGCAAAAACGCACACTAATGTGACCCTGGCCTTTGACCTTGGTATGTGACCTTTGACCTCATCAACAAATGAAGGATCCCATGTTGCACCTATGACCCAAGTTTGGTTCCAATACGTGGATCCTGGGTTTCCTACCGGAAATCATTTTTTACCGAAATTCCTATCCCACAATGCACCAACGATGTATGAGAAGCTATGCATCACTCCATGCACGCTCACGGTTTAGTGCGCCTCCTTTAAACTACGCACACATTTTTGTGGCGCAAAAATTACAAGGCAATCAAAGAGTACTTGTTACTGGTAAAATTTATGTACAGCAAACGCTTTTCGCACAGTTATGACAGAAAAATGACCGTATGACACAAAACACCATAGAATGTGCTATTTATTTTATCTACTCATACATCGTTGGTGCATTGTGGGACAGGGAGTTCGGTAAAAAATGATTTCCGGTAGGAAACCCAGGATCCACGTATTGAACTTCAACTTTTCAAATGAGGTCAATTTTACATTTTCAGCCTATTTTACAACTTTGACCTCACATGACCTTTGACCTTGGTATGTGACCTTTCACCTAATCAACAAATGGGGGATGCCAAGTTGCACCTGTGACAGAAGTTTGGTTTAAATCCATCAATGTATGTGGATATTACAGGCAAATGTTAACCCTTTTTCACAATTACAACAGACATCAACAACAACAGACATCAACAGACATAGACATCAACAGTGGACAAAGTGATCCCTATGTGTCTTTCTGCCTTAGGCAGGCGACACAAAAATGAGATGGGGATTCTGAGGAGGACAGAGAGAGCAATGATGAGAGTGACTTGTGGTGTGAAGTTGATGGATAGGATGAAGACTGAGGACTTGATGTAGATGTTGGGTTTGGAAGAAGCGATGGACCGTTTGGCGAAGGCGAATAGTGTGCGTTGGTATGGGCATGTGCTGAGGATATGTGACGGGCATGTGTTAAAGGGGCATTTCGTGATCCACAGCCTCGTCCCCCCGACTTACCTAAAAAATGTTGAGATTTTTATATCATCTGAACTGTTAGCCTTAGTAATCCATGTGTACCAAATCTTATGTGCAAATTCGGTCGCATCCATAAGAAATTCGCAATTTTGTATTTTGAAATTACAGCACAGTAGCCTATGGGGCTGTGGGAAATGAGTAATTGCTCATAACACAAAACCGCAAGATCGGGATCAGCTTATATTTTGAGAATAAGCTTTTCTCAAGGATATCTAGTGATCAATTAATAAAACAGAAGGTGCTGGAATCACGAAATGCACCTTTAAGAAGGGCTTTTGAGTTTGAGGTGGGAGGTTTAAGGAGGAGAGGACATCCAAAGAAGACTTGGAAGAAGCAAGTGGAGGAGGAGAGTAGGAGGGTTGGTTTGAGGGTGGAGATGCATTGAATCGGGTGAAGTGGAAGGAGGGAGTAAGGGCGGTTGCTGCGAGTGTGGGGTGAATCCGGCCACCCTCGTTCACGGGGACAAAACTGGATTTACTACTACTTAATGGTTAAAGACACTATCAGTGATTCACTCGAAAGAGTCAAAATATTTGAAATTTGCAGGAATAGCTTAAAATTGAAGGATAAGTCTGTAGAATTCTCATACGCTACTTTTCAACTGAGCAATTGCCAGAAAAGGAAGAAAACGGCATTGTTCTAAGATATGACCCTCCATTCAATTACGTGTTGTAGTAAGTGTCCATACGGACAGTTGTGAAAAAAATATCCGATTTTGTACTTATTAGGCTGCTTCTGGTCTTATCATTTGCAGGGTATGTTAGGGTACCCGTACTTGTTACAGACAGGCAAAAATCTGATTTTTTTATGATTTTTCGGATTTTATACTTTAGCAAATCACTGATAGTGCCTTTAACGGTATAACCATCAATAATAGCACAGTAGTGAATAGGGCGTTGCACTATGGAGTAAATTTCAGGGCGCACAACAGGGCGCACAGTCCTTTGGGGACCGGTTTCCAGTGAGGGTGGTATATTATAATAAATGTGAAAGAGTATAGCTTGATAATCACTGAGATTGTCACAAAATTTTGAAATTCGATTCTGTGTAGAAAGTAGGTCCTTAACTTTCGGCCCTGGTTGAAAGCGGCTATGAGGCATGCACGTCGGCTCAAAATAGTGGTGGTGCTGTTCATATGCCCTTTTCTTAAAATCTATACTAGAATTACATCAAAAATGGCAAATTCTTTGAAAGTTTCAGTTGTGTTTATAGGGAAATGTCTATTTCGAAAAAATGATTTAAATGCACACGGGGGGAACCACTCACAACATGGACGGGGTCTTCCTGGCCTTTTTTTCACCTGGATCCCATTTTAGATGCACACCATAATCACCCACTTGTGTTTGTATTCATCTTCCTAATAGACATGCATCGAAGACCTGCAATTTGAGACTCATATGTGACCCTGGATGTGGGCACAGGGTGACCCCAAAAATCTCCAAAATCATTTGCAGTTGAATAAAGTGTCTACTTTGGGTGCAAATAATTTGAAAAGTATAGTATCTCTTAATTTCAGTTCAGTTCAGTTTAACAAGTACAATTAGGCCACAGGCCCATATAATACACACAGAGCAGTTGAATATTGGGGACAAGACAATGTCCAGCAATCTGAACAAACATTTGCAATTTAAGATTAGCAAATATACAATTCAAGGCTCAAAATACACGAGGGCTAAGGGCGATTAGCCCTCAGTTTTCACAAAATAGCCCCCATGAGAAATTTTGACTAGATGGTAAAATATAGAGGGCTACTTTTTGGCAGAATTTGCTCAAGTAGCCCCCGCAGCCCAAAAAGTATTTTGACCCTTTTTCAGGTAGGGATGTGCGGCCCCGATTTCTGAACTTGGGGGCTTGTGAACTGATTTGTCTCCGAAAGTAGGGGCTTCGGAACTGAAATTTTGAGAAATTTTCAGGCTTGGGAGCTAAATTTGGCTAACTTTTTAAAAAGTCAGCTTTCGAGGCAAAGAACTGAATTATGCTTCAACTGGGGGGTCTTGGGAACTGCTGGAGAGATGCGAAAAGGGGGTCTTAAGGGCCACACAAACCTGTCCCCCCTCCCCCTTCTACTTCTACAGGATTTCTGGGTAGACTGTCTTTTCAGTATCATGCCCAGTGGTGCAGACATCACATCCGATGTAGGACAAACAATAATTACTCTGATCACCTCCAAAAGAAGAATGCTTTATGACTCAAAGCACAATAATGGGACCATAAACTTACCAGAGGGCAAAAAATAATTTTTCATTGAAATTTTTGTGATTATAATTCATTGAACCAAATAATTCTTTCCTATCAATCATTCTTTTTATGTTGAAATAGCATAAAACTTGGCTGTTATGTGACATGACCTTTTTTTGGACAGAACTGTGCTAATGTGATGATAATTTGACAGACTTCTGTGCTTGTGTGACATAATATTGGACATTTTTACTGCTAATGTAACGCAAATGTGCAGAATGAAAGTATTTTTTTTCTTTGTCGCTAAAATGATGATGCATCATGTTTCTTTTTTAATATTTTATTGCAAATAGTATTTCTCAGAAAACAAAGAACAAGTAAAACAGTTAAACATGTTTGAAGACAGCTGATTAATATTTGCTAATGTGACAGTATTTCATTGATGGATTGCTGTCACATTAGCACAAACTTTTTCTTGGCATGCCAACAGAAAATGAAATCCTTTCTTTTAACATCCATGCATGTAAACCCTCACAATGGCGTGTTTCTAATATAAAATTAAGCAAAATATTCAGAAATTCTACTTACAAATGCAGGTTAATCAGTTTCTAGAATGCCTATTTTTATTTGGTAACATTTGTCCGTCCAAATTGACAGAAATTTAGAAGGAATTTCTCGGTAAAATTTATTAAAAGTTTCAGAACCCAATGAAATCATCTCCATGTCTACATGCTTGGTCACATGTTAAAACATCAAGTTTGTGGATTCAGTAATTATCGGTCGCATAGCGACAGTATATTACTTTTACTCGGGCCATTTTGGGGCTGTTTTTTGTTCGCGGATCTCCGTAAATGTCGGACAATCTCGGCCTGAAATGGTATGTCAATTACTGTCATGGGCTGTGTTTGACCCCCTAGACTTGTCGTGTAATTCTTTAAAAAAAAAAAAAAAAAAAGGCTTAAAAGTTAATTTTTAAAAAAAAAAAAAAAAATGTAAAATTTTTGTTTTGTTTTTATTTAAATGGAAGTTTGGGTTTGTTTTTTTACTGGATTTTGAGTAGTCCGACTCAGCTATCACGCTTTCAGATGTATCGGAAAATTGCGCTTTCTAGAGAGCGGATTTTTTGTTTTTAAAATCGCGTTAATGTGTAGTGAAAATCAATATTGCTGCCAAAAAGGAAAGTAGTGATGGTTGATTCCCCTCGGCATTTGTAACGTAGGGTTTGGGTAAGTTCCCTTGTGGTCTAGCGGCAGTCCAAGGTTTCTCTGAACAGACACTCCATTGGTACTATGGTTGTGGTCGGTCCCGGCTATGACGTGTCAGGCTAAATATGGGGGTTTACCTGGAAGAGCTTTTTTGACTAAATTAACCAATGATAATCATTGTTGCAGTGCCCCGAAGGACGAATCTCGAAGGACTCATATAATTTGTGTGTCTTTTTCCCCCAACGATCATTAAGCCTATGTTCATTTTTTTTATAGCTTCAATTATTTTTGTGAGATGATATATTATATTCGTGTTATTTAGCTGAAATATTTTGTAGATGAAAATACTGTCTCTCGCAATACCTCTTTCTCTGAAGGTCCGGCCGTATTAATTTCCCAATGTCATTAGGTCTATGTTCGTGTTTTTAGCTGAAATTTTTTGTAGATGATTATAGGGGGGTGTGGTTCGGGGGTGGTGGTTTTTGTGAGAGCGAAAATATTTTTTGAGGATAATAAATACTGTATCTCGCACTACCTTCTTTCTCTCAGATCGGCAGTAGTAATACCCCGGAGTAATACTTGTTACATTGAAAAATACCCAGAATGCGTTGCGGTAACACTAGCGAAGCGTTACACAGCTAGTGGCGCCTGAAATTTTGGCCATCTTCTCTGGTTTGGCTTACCTCGATGGCTCTGCAAACATGTCAATTGTGATTCCTTAAGATTGATTCCGTTAAGCTAGGACCCGTTTGGTCTGGGTTCGAATCACACTTTCGGCTGATTTTTTTGGGGGGTGTTATGTCTTTAATTGTATTTTGAGAAATTTTTACTGTTTGGGTGTAACAGAGATGTTTTTTTTCGCACAGGACCATCAACAAAAGTCCATACATATAGGCCTAAAGCATACAAAGAAATAACACAAATAAAAGTAATAAAATACAAATGGAATGAACATAAAGAAAAATCAGTACAATTAGAAATAAAAAATAAAACGAAAAATAATAATACAGATGAGAAAAATAGCAAAATAATTTCAAAATACAACCAATAAAATCTGTGTACACTAGTCCTTAAATATCATTAAAATAAATGATTAAAATAAAAAAGAAATATACATAATAACAGATATTATATAGCGCCTTCTCCTGAAAGGAATAGAAATATAAAATGAATAAATGGAACCAAATAATTTTGTAAAAATCAGTACAACAAATGATAAAGAAAACGAGCACATAATAAATTAAACCAAATGGGTAAGAAAATCAAAATAAACGGAGGATGAAGAAAAAGTAATTAAAAATTAATAAAATCAAAGCCGTAATACACAACAAATATTATAATATAAATCGTTAAAAGGAAAAAACCTAAATAATTAACACTAACACAATAGAATGATGACTAAATAAGTAAAATAAAACAAAGCACTAAACCAATACAATTAAAACCAAAATGTTTAATACATACATCATTATAAACTAAAAATCGAAATGAAAAATTAATATGAATAAAATCAACACTAAATTATTAATAAAGTCAATCGTTACAATAAAAATTGTAAATAAACAAATTAAAGATACTAAATAGTAAAATAAAAACTAATAATAAATAAGATATTTTTTTTTTTTAATTTACTAATTAAAAACAAAATAACACTATGAATAAATATATAGCAATTATAAACTAAAATCAAAATAAACAAGAATATAAATATAAATAAACCAAAACGAAAGGAATTGTTTTCGCTAATTGAAATTGCATTATTGTAAACCCTGGCGTCATATTCCAAGCTATTGTCAAGAAAACTTACAGCTTCAATGTCTGGACATCCATTCCTTGGCACGCTTACAAAAGCTTTGCATTGTTTATATATAGACCAACAAACTAGGGGCTACCACCAACAGCTCAACAGCACCACTGTACTGTAGAATTCTCCTACCCAGCACGGATTTTTTCTAATTGTCAGCTGCCTCCTGGAACCCCTACCACTTTACTGGTTCAGCTGTAGTCACTGAATTTTCCGGAGTCCGCCCTGAAGCACTCACCTCCGCTAGCTTAGCCACACGAACCTCTTTTTACTTGCACCAGTCTTTTTGTTCCTGCTCACTTTGTTGATCTTTGTTCCTGTAGACAAGCACCTTTTTTTTCACTATTACAACAATACTCCTACTACTGAGTGATGTAGATTGAAAATAGATAAAATAGATGCATCCAACTTAGCCAGTCAACAGGCAACCTAAAAATGCAAGTCTCCTGAATATGCGCCACGGAATTACATTCATATTTGACCTCAATTCAAACAATCTAACACTTGCAGGAAACGTCTGCTTCAATTCACATACAAATTCCATCCAACCTCGGTTAACAAATGGCTCCAGAGCGACCGCTAAGGTTCTGAACAGAAACATCACAACCCCCGCCAACATGAACCCACTTGCAACCCACAATTTACCATTCGCCCCGCCCCCCCCCCCGCCCCATCCATCTCCCCAACTAACCAACAAAACCTGAAACCTAGAACGCCGAGAACCGCGAAATTCCTAGTTTAAAATATATTTACCAACAACTTTAATTTTGCTATGTGACGGTCCCATTCTTGAGCTTTCTGTGTTATGTCGAATGAATAACTAAAATACTGGTAGCCACAACTAATTTTTACCACAGACGAACGATTGTACCTGAGGGTCATAACACTTTTACGATAGGACTATGTCCTATTTTTTATTCGTGTCATTCACGCATATTTCGAGGGTATTGGGTTTACTTGGAGGGTATGTGTTGATACTGAAATTGAAAAGTATAAAAATGTAATTTTGATAATTATCATAGTTGTCATTTCTATGTGTAGAAAGTGCAAGAATTTGCTAAATTAAATGACTTAAATGACTTTGCCTGTATGATATAGTCTTGATGATATGTGTGGTTTTGCCACTTACATCCGTGTAATTCAATCTAACCTACATCACTTTCGCTTGAAGAGGGTGTGGCGATCAATAAGTCACGCTCATTCCTATTTGTAGTAGGCATACATGCCATACAACACGTTTCTTAGGCATCAATAGGTGACTGGTTCACATCAATGAACGGATTAAATCTTATGAATGGCAATCGCTCTTCAGGTTGAAGCCATGCAAGATGTTTGGCTCAATCCACGCCACATAAAAAGTGGTATTGATTTCCTGGATAAATGCCCAACCCTCAAACAGGAATAGAATCGTCGCAACTTTTAATTATCTGACACGCATAAAAAATCACATATAGTTGGTGGGAATAGCTGGCGTGGCAACCACCCCCCTGAGCCCTTTACACTCAGATTGCCTGCTGTAGATTGCCTCCTTGCTTCCTGGTTTAAGGTCTTTGTTGCTGGCAATATAACTACAAATGAATGGTAGCTGGTTCCAGATACCGTAAAGTGACTCCTCTTTATAGAAGCCTGGTGGGAAAATGACCCTTGTTTATAGTCCTAAAGGCGTGAAATGTGAACCCATTATCGGTGGCACATATGTAACTACCATTTTCCACTGAGTCCCCCCCCCACCCCCCCCCCCCCCCCCGGATTGGAATGGTACTGGGGAAGCTATCTGTATGTGTCTGTTCTGGTGTTATTAAAGAATAGTGGGTCAGAGTGTCTCTTCCTGATGTGCATAGCTGGTGTTGTTGATACGTAGTGGTTGGGTATGCTGATAGAGACTTCATGGTGGCTGATCTTGTAGAGCATACATGTACTTAGTTTAGCTACTATCCGTCTCTGCTGCAGGGTGGGTAAACCACTCTCAGTTCTGAAGGCAGTGACGCTGGCTCTCTTATGGTACTCCCATCGTATGTTCATCTGTCTATCCCTGTGTACTCTAATAGTAGTTTCCTGGTGATTTAATTAACAGCTATTTTTGAACCCTTTCCAAAAGCCTAGAGCTTTATGAATAGGCACTTCACAAATCATGTTGTATGTATGTATGTATAGGTTTCTTTGTAGGTCCTCTGAGCGCTGAGCCTTTCTAGTCACCTGTTGGATGTGTTGAATTCTAGCCCTGATGTTAGTTCAACTCCAAGGTGTGGATGGTGTTTATGATGGGAACGGGTTGGCGTAGCGGTTCCCTCGCCTTTCACCAATGAGGTCTCGGTTCGATCCCCTGCAGGGGCTTGTTCTTTATGTGGATTTGGTTTCTCGATCCATACTTGTTCAGAAGGTTCTCGGGTACCCGGGTTCCTCCTGCTTCTAAAATCGAGCTTCTTGGCATAAATCTGTTCCAGTATCATGGTTTCTATGATTGCTGAGCGCCTTTCATGGCTGCCACACAGCGCCTTGAGCATGTTTATGTGGATATGTCATGCGTTAAAAGCAACTCAGCTGCTACCCGTAGTTCAGTAGTAACTGAAAAACAGAGGTCGCAATTTCTTAAACATGTACATTATCATGAACGGCCCTCTGGTTCCAGGTAGTAATTATTGCGGGGAATGCACAGATAAGAAATCAAGAATTTCCACACCGATTTAGAAAACCAAAACCAAGTTACCAAAACAATTTCCATGTTGTGATGAATCTCACATACATTCTCTTCCATAGCTGCGGTTTCAGGCTTGAAAAAACACCACCAATTAACGATTTTGGAAGTATTTTGGGAACAAGGCCGAATCACATTTTTCGGTCTAACTCCAAACTATGAGCAGTATGGGGGTTAAAGGTCAACCATGGTCATATACGGGTCATACACGTGACAAACTTACGATTATGTATGAGTATGGTTTGGAGTGTGTTTGAACGCAACTTCGAACGTGTTCGTGGCGGTGTCGGGCTAGGACATTGGGAACGCGCGGTAGTATCACGGGCCCGTCGTTTTAATGAAGATTTAAATTAAGATTTTTTCGAGATATTTTGCCTGGTATTTGGACAAGAGAAGTAGTAATGTGATTTACTTCTTTGAATGGATGGTAGGTAGGAGAGTAGAATTTTTTCAAGAGGCTATTTGGGCGACTCCCAATTTAAATAAACAGTTGTGTTGCATCATGTCATATCCAGTGGCCAGGTAGCTGGATCTATCCCACGGGCGTATTGAATTCGAAAGGAATCTAAAATTTCTATTGGAGATGAGATGAAATTACTTTATCAAAAGCAAATTTATAACAGGGTAGGCCTTATTTTTAGTAGAAGGAAAACAGTACAAACTCTAAATGCATCCTAATTATCAATTACTTCAGGTGCCAATGTAGTGTAAAAAACAAAAGTAATTACTAACATAATGGACATGATTTATCATAAGTGAAAGGTATTTAAATTGGATGAGTCCTTTTTGGCAATATAAATTCATGTGACAACCAGTGCAAATATTGTATTGGAAGAATTGAATTGTGGGAAGAACACGGTACCTCCTCTTCCTTCCCCCAATGAACTGACCATTTGTAGAATGCCGAGTACCTACGAAGGATTCAAATTTGTCCCTCAGAAATTCTTATACACGACCTTCTGCCTCCTTCCCCCTACCCCACCCCCACACCATTTGTCAGGTCTAGTTATGCCACTGTTAGTTATACTGTCAGATGAGGCACTGGGGTCATGTTGAAGCCTTCTCGCGGCGGTCCTGTTAATGCCACATCACCTGTTGTGGCGAACTGATTCAACAACTTAAGTCCAAACATCGTGTTTTAAAACACACAGTGAACATCTTGAAGACCCACCCTTCAATTCTAGGGGCTTTGCTACTTACAGAGGAACTTGTATCACAGAGGAACTTTCCTATGGCAAGCACCAAGTATGTATACTGCAGCTGAACGTTGAGGGTCACACCCATGCTAAGCGTGACATCACTTTTTACAGCTCTCCAGGGAGAACAGAGTGAATATCATCTTCCTCCAAGAAACTCACTCCAAATCTGAAGAGAAGCTGCAAATCGAAGGTTTTGACCTTATTTGCTTCATTTCGCACAACAAGCATGGGATCGACTCTTCCTATGTGAAGCAAGGCATACAAGTGAGATCAACCCTGTAATCTTCAATGAATTCGCGCCGAATCCAGTGATAAGACATTTAGAAGAGCTATGGGAAACCCACTTCACCAACATCTATAAAGCCACCACCAGCTGAGGCAGACTTCTACTCCCTTCCAGTAGTTCAGCAGAGCTCCTTTGTTGCGGAGATTTCAACTGTAGAATACAGCCATGGGGATACTCCAACATGACAAGAATGGCAAAGCGCTCTTGAATGGATTGAGCCAAGGACCCCAACTGTGTTTGCTAGAAGGATCCACCTACTTCTATTCAAGCAGTCATGGGACAGGGACCTGTCCTGCCTGCAAACAGTCACCAGCGACATTCCGATCCCGCTGCTCCAGAACGATCCTCCCTAGATTCCCTAGATCATGTCATTGCCCTATCCTGGTCACAGTGGACATCAAGGTCACTCTCCGGCCTCTACAGAATGAGATGGAATTTCAGGAAGCCAACTGGTCCAAGTGCAACAACTCCCACCAGCGAACTGTCAATCCACGCTGCCAGTCCCGGCTTTCATCTAACATCAAAACGATGCATATTCTGACTTCTGCTCCTGCTCCCAACAAGCAGCTAAACATTCCCTTCCAAGCGGCAGAAGGAATCCCTCCCCCCTGTTGGACAAGGAATGCGACGAGTTATACAAATTGTATTGTAATCCAACTGCGCATACTGAGAGAATAGCAAGGGGCAACAAGGCTACTGGATCTGCTTGGCCAAAAGAGACGCACCAGATGGGAGGGGGAGATATCCAATCAACTTACCCCACTCTAGCCGCAAGGCCTGGAACACTATCAACAAGCTCTCCGGGCGTAGCTGTCAAGCTAAGCAGTGTCCTGTCTCTGAAACTCCATCGCTCAGGTATTGTCAAACAAGGAAAGTGGCAAGACACATCCACAGGCGAAACGCCCACTCTCTTGTGTTAAGGCAGAGATAAAAAGTTCTACAAACCTCTCCACCGTCAAGCCCCATGTCCAACCATTCACCACAGAGTTCACCAGAAGTAATTTAAAGTTACACGAATGGGAAAGCCTCCTGGCCATGACAACATCCATACAGAAGTCTTGAAGAATATGGCACCCGAAGCGGTGCGATGGCTCCAATCTTCTTTCTACTTGCATGGGAACGTCAACTATTCCCTCCAGATTTAAGACTTCAAAGGGTAATTGCAATTCCTGAAGCCCAAGAAACCCAATGACCCCAAGAGTTACAGGACCCATCTCGCTACTATCTCACATCTATAAGCTGATTGAGCGTCTGATACTCGGCAGGATCAATGATACGGGGGGGGGGATCGAGGCAAATCTACCCAGCACCCAAGCTGGATTCGAAGAGGTAAATCAACACTGATCAGATAGCAAGACTAGTAAATGACAGCGAACAGCCTTCCAGAAGAAACAGAAGTTTGGAGCATCTTCATAGACCTAAATGCTGGTACGATACGTCTGGCATCGAGGTCTCTACCTTAAAGCTACTCAAAATCTTCCCTGATGTCAAGCTTGTCAAGTTCATTATGCTGCTCATCCAAGACAGATCTTTCGTCCTGGAGCCATCAAAGGGCAACGCAGTAGAAAGCGGAAAACTTCGGAATGGTTCCCACAAGGTTCTGTTCCTGGCACCCAGTCTCTTCAACATCTTATCGTATCAGATATGCCAAAAAGGAGATTGGTTTGCAGTACTCCTACGCAGACGAAACGGCATGGAAGCTTGTGATTCCTTTGATCCCTTAGAAACAGTGTTGCGACAGACCTATCACTGTAAGCCAATTCTTCCACCGATGGCACTTGAAACTAGCAAAACCCAGTCCGTCAGCTTGTTTTCCACCTTGCCAATCGATGCGCAAAAAGAGAACTAAACATCACTCTAGATGGAGAAAAACTGTCACATGACCCAACACCAAAGACCTTGGCATCAAATGGACCGCAGCCTTACTTCAACCAACACACCAAGCAGTCGCTGCCAGACGCAGTCTCGTGTCAACCTCCTCAGAAGGCTAGCCGGGACTGGATGGGGTGCATCTTTTGACACCTTACATCATAAACTGTTGCCTTGGCATATACTCAACTGCTGAATACGCCTGCACCAGTAAGGAGTCACAGCGTACATTACACAAGATTGATGTCGCCTGTCTTAATGATGCAATGAGACTTGTTAGTGGTTGCCTTTTGGCGACACCTGTAGAACATCTTCCAATTCTGTATGGCATAGTCCTGCAAACCTAGGAGGAACCTTTCAGGACGATAAAGCTCGCCAAGAAATGTGATGAACCTGGAAGCCTAATCCCCCACCAACACCCTTTGAGGATCAGAGAATTCCACGGAATCACTTTGTACCCAAATCCATGACACTGCAGTCACAGTATCCCTATCGATCATCCTGATCAATGACAGATGGTATGAGCAATGGTCATCCTCTACTTTGGGCCTGGAGCAGTTTGTGGACAGCCCATTAGCAAGCCCAAAGGCGGTGACCTGATAGACAAGCATGGGTCAACCTCAACAGACTCCGAACTGGCGTGGGTTGCACAAAGAACTTCCTTCACAAAAACAAAATTTTGGAGTAAACTTTCACCCAAAACTTGCGTTTTGTTGGAAGAGCCACAACCATAGCCAATATAGATGACTGTGAGGTCTACAATTTTCCCCAAAGAGGACTTCCCAGGCCTGATCAACGGGATGATGAAACTATCAGTGGCTAAAGGCGGTTTCTTCCAAACTGTGAGTTTGGACTTGACGAACGAACGAGGCACTATAATTTGTTATTTTATTAGCAATGATATAGCTGCAATTCACAAATACATTGCGCGATATGGCGGTGCCCATTTATTTTTGTAAAGGATGGTAAAAGATACACTTTCAATAATGATACGAACGCCATGCACGTTCAATCACTCCAAAAGATCCCAATGAGCGCGTTTATTTTCGGTTCCAATAGCCCGTGGATAGATCTAGCTATACTGACAAGTCGTCGATACCCATGCGTCAAATTGGATGTCAACAATGAGTGAAAACTTCTCTCGAGAAATTCTGAAGGCCCTTATATTTACAGAAATTTTATCGCCCTGAAGGACAGATCAAAAAAATGCATGTTACAGTTGATGGCGGTTCTAGAGCACACAACTGGAGTGTTATGTGGACAATATAGTTTTTTGGGTAAGTGTACAGCAGTCTGAAAAGGCGTGGCACGTCGCAAATTTCGACTTTCTGGTTATATGACATTCCCGTTTACGGAGGTACCAAAGACCAGAGCGTCAAGTAGATGATAACGAGTCGTGTTAAAAGATAATGTTGACTTGGTTTTGGTTACCAGAACTACTACTACCCTGCTTTCAGTTGATCCTCGCCTTAGGCTAGTTCCAATGATTGAACTCAGGTCTGACGTTACTTGTATCACGGGCATTTCGATCTCTGACTGAGGTTACAAATCAAAGGTCGTAGGTTCGAATTCCAATTTTAACAGTTGTGGTGTGAAAAAAGTGATTCTCACAATTCAAAATTACCGCTTGTGCCGTCGTACTTCATGCCCTA
>JAMKCH010030491.1:0-17706 GCA_023653785.1 Ophioderma brevispina
GACCCCCGTACAATAGCAATGGTTTGATTACTTTTAACTTTAGAGAGCGGCATTGCGTCGGACTACTCTACCGTTGATAATCTTCCAATTCATCCCTATGAATGGAAGGAGTGGATAGATTACCCAGTCGAAAGTATTCACTTACTCCACTCTGATTCACATCAATCATAGTCCCTTAATCTTAGAAAAGATAGTGTGGCTGGGCTAACTTGGCCCTATAAACTGTATGTAGCCTCTGCAACACCTGATAGTAGTATCGCCTGGAGTCATCGCTGGTCGCTGGCACCCCGGAGGGAGATGCCCTTGACGGAGATGGAACTGTGTATCCTTGCCTTAAATCATCTTGTCTTTCTCTCCATATACACTCTAATTCGGCCAAATACTTCTGGATTTACAATTCTGACAAACTATGTATATATCCATGTCCTTCTCTTGAACAATAAAAAAAAAAAAAAAAACTCACTTCACACATCAGTTCCAGAGGGTTCTTGTCTTGTCTCCGAAGGGAACTCTTACAACTCCAACATCTGGCGGAGTGCACGGTGAAGACATCTTTCTGCACTCAAAAGTAGACGAACATGCAGCGGATGTTATATATAGTACTTAACCCGTTCAGAATCCTTGGATATCCAAATGAAGAATAGGATAAGGCCAAGGAGACAAGGTGACGAGAACCTGCAAGACGCAGGCACCCCCCTAATCTTAGAGAAGTAGAGATTCCTCGGCCGAGCTGAATCACTGAGAAAAACAGATGACCTGGTTGCACCGTGAGGCTATAACACGGCGAAGCGCAAAAAATATAATAAATGCAAGGGATTCAGACACGACACCCGGACCACATGTCCCCAACCTGCCCTGGCGGTCAAATTGTTGACTTACAAAGGGGGGAGCTAAAACCTGGCCAAGGAATATAAGCCCACTTAATACCCCCGTACTACGACGCAAAAAACGCCTGAGGCTCGCGGGTCAACCATGTGTAAGGGATAATACATAGATACTTATATCAACATCTTCCGATTTCTGAATCTTCCGAATTCTGAATTTCCGAATTCTGATCCTCCGAATTCCAATCTTGAAAAATCTTCCCAAACATCATGAAGCAGGCATCGCACCCAATCTCCGATTAACATTATTTGTTTACAAAACATCTCCAGATGCGATATATAAATATATGTCTCAAAATCGTGCGATATCTGGGGAAACAAATTATGTATAAATAGTCCCAATAAAAATTCAACCTGGTGCCCCTCCTGATACACAAAAAGAGCAAAGATCATGGGTGCCAGTTGCGATAGGATTGGCGCCGTGCGAGCGCGGACCGCTACTAGGCCATTGGGCTTCCCCAAAATTTTTATGTGGCATAAGGGTGTCTGATGGCTTTTTTGAGCACAAAAATGCACTAGTTGGATCATTTCGTAATGTATAAAATGGATAATAGAAACAAATGGATTAATATGGAGTTTGTTGCATCGAGGATATAGATATTTACTTGTTTTGTTTACAAGAGCAATCTCTTAACTGGGTATCACATATGGAACCCATTGAGAAATTGAACGTTTCCCATTGGTAATTTTTACACACAATCCCTATGGGCTTTGATGAGCACCATACAGTTTTCCCATGCGTGCGCTGCTCGTGGATGGCTGGGTGTGCTAATTTACATTGTCACATATCATCAGTCACTAGTACTTTGTCCACCCTGCCGTATTCTTAATCCAATGCATACCGACAGTCGAGGTATATTCCGGTTGTTTTCACCCGGGTTGTAACGACGAAAATTAATCACAACATACTTATTCCTTTTTGAATAAATTGAAGTGTTGATCCTCCAAAATTAAGTGTCGGTCAATGAAAGGCGGACTCAGAGATTTGAAAATAATTTTTATGGTAGTAATTAAAAATAAATTTCCATCTAGAACTAAAGATGGTCACCGGTAAAATGCTTCAATCCAAGTTAGAGATTCTTTCCGTTTTCATGCAAGTAACATGTAATGCACAGTATACCAATGCCAAGGATACCGGTAATACAATTCCAGATCCGGAATTTGTATAACAAGGTTGTGATTTTCTATATGAAGGACCTCGATTTGAGCTTAGTAATTTCAGCATGTGATTAGTATTTGGAACAAGCATTATATGCAAATAAAAACACGATTTGTTTGAAATTGAGGGCGCCCTCATCGGAAATCTCTGAGTCAGCCTTTAAAAAGCACATACGTCGAATTATGATATTTAGAACCATTGAAATAACAGAAATATCAACAACATTGGTTCATTTATAGCGTCTCAATACAAGCTAATACACGTGCGCGAGTGATCTGGTGTTGGCCAACTGAGCATGTGGGGTGATCAATTATTGGTACACCTCTTGCCCCGCTATTGCATTGCGCCCTGTAGACCTCTTCCTGCTGTAATGCAGTCAATAAGGTTTTGAGTTGCACATGTTTAGCTCAAGTAAAATGTAATTTTATGCATCCGCAACTGCAAAAATAGCGTCCTGGAAGCCGTAATGCAACTCACGCGACCACTGGAACAAGAGCAATTATACCCTTAGTACAATGTGTGCTGTATAGGACTATATCCGATGAAAATATTAATCGCAACTGACCAAACTTCATCAGTTTCATGGTTCTTGGGAGTACTTTCCCATCGTGCGCAAGTCTCAGTTTTAAGTGCAGCGCCATAAGTACTGCGCATGAGCAGGGAATTCAAAATCGAATTCATCCGCATTTGCAACCTCTAGTAGTCTTTCTTTTTAGCGCGAAATTTAAACCAGTTTTAAACACACAAGGTGATGTGAATTTGCCCAAACTTTGAAATACCATATCTATAGAACGGAAAATTGTATGGATTTCTTTCAACAACAGGATTTCAAGGCAAGTTATGCTCTACATAATGAGGTTATTTTTATTTAATTTGGGAATTTTTTTTTTCTAAATAGACCACTACCAGCATCTTGCGACGCGTTCGCGAAAACAGGAGAAGGCCCTGTCCGATTGGGTATATTTATCAGCAAAGGATATTTGCACGACCGTCATGCGGAGAAGAACTCGTTCACTATTCGTACGACAGTCGTGCGGAGCTGAGAAAAATGCTTTCACTATCCGCACGACCGCTGACGTCACACATACACGAACAAAATCCATGCAGGGCTGTCAAAAAGCCAGAGTACGGCAAAACTCCAAAATCGCGGTCTTTGCATGCGGTCTTTGCTTGCCCCTGACTCATTTACTAATCAGTAATAATTTGCTCTGCGTGCCAAGTGTTCCACGCTGGCCACGATTTATTTGCGGGAACTGTAGGTTTCTGTAACCCTTTTTAAACACACTGATGTGTTTATTAACAACTGAAAATTGTTGATATCAACATTTTCTTGAAAGTACTGATATATTATGTTTTGGTCGACTATGTGGTGCGACCTTAGTTCTGCTGAGCATAACTCCACATTTTGTCTTTAACATGTGGTCATGAACGAATGTGGAGTTATGCAAAACCATATGGGTTTCCTTTTCCCTGTTACCAGCATGATTAATCCTCCAAAAGTTGTCTAAAAACAAAATAAATTCATAATTTTCCGATGAAACAACCTTTCTCATACAGGCATGACAGGACTCGATTGCAACCACCCTGAACCAATGTGACCTTTGATCCGGAAGGTCACATACCGGTACCTGGACCAAGCTGAATCCCTCAGCCTCTAATATACGCACGGCCGT
This sequence comes from Ophioderma brevispina, assembly GCA_023653785.1. Classification (NCBI taxonomy): domain Eukaryota; kingdom Metazoa; phylum Echinodermata; class Ophiuroidea; order Amphilepidida; family Ophiodermatidae; genus Ophioderma; species Ophioderma brevispina. The sequence continues at coordinate 3,717 of JAMKCH010030491.1, forward strand.
TACACTGTGCTGCTATTCACTTGAGCCGTTATGTTTGTTAGTTGCGAATGAGGGGTCAGGGACTCAGGCTAGCCTGGACCCATCTAAGGTGCTTACTGGAGAAAACAGGAGAAAATTAATCCTTGTTGGTAAACAAACACGGCTTGTGCCGTTTACTCACGGCGCGGCGCGTCACGTATTGTTGCCCATGGTTACACGATATTCCGTCCTGCATGCATACCGTGGGCATAACGGAATAAAGCGTTGGGTGTTAATCCAATGGGCAAAATTACGTGACAGCAGCGCGCGTGGTGATGTAAACGGCAAAAGCCAACAAACGCACACGTGTTGACCCATGTGACGTATGTAAGACCTCTCTGGTACCTTGTCAATTACGGCTTCAGCATGCACTGAGTGGCAGAAGCGATTGTAGTCACAATTTTCTTCAAAATTTTAAATTTCTAATCTTTTAAGTTTTTTTTACATATGTATTGCATTAATACTAGTAATTCAAGTTGTGTTGATAGTAAACACAGGATATCGTACATTTAGAGGGATTCTGAAGATCGACAAAGTTGAGGTAGGCGACAGGGGAAATGTAATATGGATCTACTTTGCATAAACGCCACATGCGTTCATGACCAAATGTGTAAGACAATAAATGTGGAGTTTGCTTAGCAGAAAGGTGCGACCTGCGCATGCACCAGCGCATTTGCACAACGATGATACGGTACAATGAGCTGATACACATAATAGAGAGGCAATATTTAATGCAGGCGGTCAATTTGAAGCGTGGACCCACCCTCCTCACGGTCGCCAAATATCGACGCTGACTCGACGTCGAAGCTTCAGGTCAATATATTTCTTGCTATAGTGAAGGCCTGGCGTTCTGTTATTGTGAATTTGGTGTAAGTCTTACCCATAAGGTTTTTGAAAGGGGTGCAGCTTTGACGTTTGATTGTGTCATGGTGATAAGACGTCGAATACCATTACCGTCAGTCGCGTCGGAAAAAACATGTCGAAATCGTGCATTTCCTCACAAATCCTCACAAGCACCATGAGAACACCGCCGTCGGCGGATCACCGACACGAGAGTCGGCCAGCCTGAAATTATGACAACAAAGATACACATTTTGGTGTGTTATTGTCTCAAATCAATAATTGTTTGAGACGAAACAGGGGTATCCACTTACCACGCGACAACAGGTTTGAAGTGTACACTATTCAATGGGTTGTATTGAAAGAGTAAAGATAATTCTTTGGGATAATCAGAGGATCATGACTGATAAACGGTAGCTTTATGTCTACCTCAATGTTTTGTACAACGTTACTTCAAAACAAATCGATGTGATAAATAATTCACTTGCGACCAGCTGATTGCCGGAAATAACCATTGGCTGTAACGTTAATGAACTTTCTCATTTTATTTACAAGGGATGAAAACGACGTAAATATTTAATCACATAGACCTAATTAAAAAATAAAACAAACCTGTATGTACTATAGGTAGGCCCCCTATCATCAGATATAGATGAAAAATAAATAAACCAAAATGCTCGTCTCAAGCAAGAAATTATAAAATTACCGGTTATAATTTTAAAAGTAGACATGGTTTCAGATTGACCTAGGTTTTACTGCACAAAAGTGTAAAAATGTGAAGGTGCTTTAAAAGTGAAACAAAAGATGTTTTCTAGGTTAAAATTAGTGTAGAACCAAATCTGAAGTCAAAAATGGCAAAATGTTGGATGCGTCGAAGATATCGCATTTTGGGGGTATTGAGCAATGCCAAGTCCCAAGAAAACTATGGTATTTGCTGATAATTGCATATTGCTTGATAAAAAAAAAAATTCTCAAATATTTTGAAGGTGACAAAAAATTTAAACTCATATTCTTGGGGGAATATGTCTTGGGCACAATCGATTAACTTTTCAACGATGTTCACCCTTTTCGTTTATTTTTCACGGGGTTCTTGAAGCGCCGCTTTTAGGTAAAAATTGGATCCCGCAAATTGATACAAAAAAAAAATTCGCAAATTTAAGACAAGTAAAACAAAGTTAATAACCATAACTATGTAGGGACTTGTTTTGGGATAACGATTAAATTTTCAACCTTAGAGCTCCTTTAGTTTTCTCGTAGTTCCAATTTTATTGAACAACATATTTTTTTCACGCACGGGAAAAATCAAGGGGGTAGGGGAAACAGTTGTGTATTTTGGCAATTTTCCTCGACTTGAATGAACCAAGTCAGGTATCAATTGAAGCTTATTAAATCTGCATAAAACTGACAGGTAAGCCATCACTGTAGACCCTTCCTTTCAGAGATGTGATTGTGCAAAGCAAAATTTTGTTCGACAGTGCTAATTTTTAATTGTCGTTTGTCACGGGCATGGCAAATTTGAATGGTTTGGTGTGCAAATTATGAAATAATTGATAACAAACAAATACTGAATCCATAAGTTAGGACCTTTATAATGATATATAAACAATATAAAGGGTCATATAGATGTATTATTGTAGACTCTGTAAGTATTCAAAGTTGGTAGGTGAAAATTTTTGTCACACGAAAAAAGTGCGGATTTTTTGGCACACAAAATTGGCTCCCCCCAAATCAATATGTTGTAGGCAAAAATGGTGCATGGTACAGGGTTTTCGATTAAAATTCATAATCTACGAACAATTTTACCCAGAAGAACATCTTTACAAATTAAACATGGTTATTTTTGCCATATGAATTTTTTCCAAACTTGGCACTAAAACCTAAGTCAATTCTGAAACCATGTCAGTAACTAAGGACCATCCCTCCCATCACACCGCCTTAGTCGGCGGCAAACACAGCAAAGGAAAAGCAAAAGGGATAACTTCGGGTAATGATGAAAATACATAAAAAAACAAAAACAATATGGACATGGAATAAAGATGAGTCGATTTTGATTGCGGTTGAAAATTGATAAACTATTTCCTATCAGCAAAGATTGGTGCAATAGAGACCATGAAATATTTTCCACTCCATGTTAAACAAAAATCCGACTCGCGAACTGAATGAAAAGAAAACGTAACCAAACCACATTGGGGGCGTAATGGCCGTCATAGTAGACGGGTTTCCCACTTCGCTCGCCAAGGGTTCCATTACACGTGCCTTTTGAGCGGCTTGTGCCGTTTACACGGCGCGGCGCGTCACGTTATTTTTGCCCATTGGATTACACGCTTTATTTATTCCGTTATGCACGTTAGGCATGCAATGAAGGAATAAAGAGTGTAATCCCATGGGCAAAAGTAACGTGACGCGCCGCGCCGTGAAGTAAACGGCAAAAGCCCTTTTGAGCTGCTATTTTCTCGATAATTGTCTTCCAGATTTAACCCTCATTACTAAGAATGTATGATTATTATTTATTCTTCGTATATTTTAGGTTATTTTTCGGTTTTTAAACTTAATTATGTGAGTTTACACTTGGTGTTATTAATTTGCGTTAATAGTCACTGATCTTGAACGAGCTTTTGTTGTGAAAACTGGAGCTTGATGTAGAAACTGTCAATCAGCGGAGTTTAATATGCTTATGTGTGCCGATCCTACCGGAAAAGCACCTTCGATCGTTCTTGTTTGCCCATTGACCCCGGAAGACCCCTTCTTATTGATCCGATTGTTTTGACGCTTTATGATTTTCCCGGCTAAATTCAGTGTCAAATGTGGATTTTCACCAGAGAAGATGGTATTGTAACGAAGAATTAATGGAATCAACTTTGCAAACAACCCTGATGAAAGAAACCGGCTGTTCGGGAAAAAATAAACGGCTTCGGGAAAAGGGAAAAAGCATAATTGAAGCACACAACCTTATAGTAGGCCCTAGTAAAGAATAAAACATACACGTTTTCAGCAACCTCAAAGGTAAATCTTGTCATTAGCTCATCATTTTTAGGAACAAGAATTAATTAGCTACGTTTTTTTTCAGGCGAAATCGTTACAGCAAATAAAAGTAAATTTTTATTTTCAAACGTCAGGACATCATTACCCAGGGAGATTACCCAAGTATGTTATTGCGATTATTCACCGTGAACGGGATTTAACTGTCCACCCTTACACTTAGTAAAACCCTTTCCAATAAAATATTATTATATGCTGACAAATATCTAAATGTAAAACAATAGATATTACAGCATGTTGTGATAATATTTTGTTTGTATAATAAACCTATACGTCAGCTAGGAGAATATACTGCAAAAAGGAAGAATAACAATTCATTGAAAACTATCAGTAATTCCTGATGTGTGCATCTTGCACATACATATATACATTACACACTATATACACCTCACAAACAACACAGACACACATACATTATACCTACATACAAACATACATGCGCGCCCACCCACCCACCCACAATGCAAACGCAAAAAAATCTTTTGGATTGTAATTTGCACTCTTGTCTCTTGGAAAAATCACACAGCAGAAACACAACAACATACACACGTCTACATACACACACTCCCACACACGCCGCACCCCCAACACGCACAATTGCAAACACACCAAAATCTGAGTGAGTTTTTCACTCTTGGAAAATGGATTTCACTCTTGGAAATTTGTCCCCAGAAGTGAAATCACTATGGCAAAAATCCTTAAAAGTTTGTAAACAAGCCAACAACATGTTTTTACATTTGTAAGAGTTAAAACAATGTAGTCAAGAAGAGGACTACATGTAATTGTACACAAACATAAATGTAAATCCATGGGGATTGTTCGTATGCACGAGATATGAAAAACCATCCCCAAATTTAGCTTTGTTTTATATTATATTTTGATTTTCTTTAAAGGTTGTCTCTATAAACAGGAGTATTTTTGTGGTCGAGCGTATATGTACCCACAGGTAATTGCACTTCCCTTCTCATGTGGATCCAAAGACCTTCAAATATTGGTCTTTGGTGGATCTGATCCCTCCCTTCTTCCATCAGAATAGCTTGGTTTACAAAACAATGTTTAGAGTATTGCATGCATTTTGATAAAATTACATTCACTTATAAACACGGAGGTTACACAATAACTCAAAATGATGATCAAAATGCAACATGATCATTTTTAGTGTACATTTATTTATAAACACCATGTCAAAGCTAACAATGCAAACCTGGAACTTGTCTGGAACAAGGAACAGTTTAACAATAGATATTGTTTTTTAACAGTTAACAAGAGTAAACAAGAGTTGTAGTTAAAACAGGTTTTGTATACATATTATAATCTTTGTTTTTTATTGTTATAACAACAAAAATGTATCTGAAGGAACATTGGATTAAAACAAAATAAATAATAATGTTGCTGCATCTTTGAAACCTGATTGACTTGTTTGTTTTTGTAAGAAGTGTGGAATTCAGGATTTGATCATAATTGTAGTCATGGTCTTGTAATAAATGAACAGTGGTGAAGTATGATTGTAAAGACGAAGCTTGAAATACATCAAAAGCTAATAGTGAAGTTGAAACAGTGGTGAAGCTTAAACTATGCAATGGCAAGTATGATGAAACAGTAGTGAAGCTTGAACTATGTAATTTTCAGTGTGGTGAAACGGTGGTGAAGCTTCAGATCTGCCAAAATTGACAAAAGTGAAGCGTCACCTTTGGAAATAAATCAAAGGGTGAAGCCTGGACTAACAAATTTGCAGATAAAGTGATACCGTGACTTTGTTTTTTGTAAAGCAAGTGAAGTAGTGGTGAAATCCTGACGTGATAAATAATTGGCCCAGGTGAAGAAAGGTGATGACGTGAGGAGGGTGGGTCCACGCTTCAAATTGATGCCTGCATAAAGGGGGATGGCCTGATTTAAGTCTGTAAGTTTTTCATCTTGATAGGATGGCCTTCACCCCAAAACCCCATTTGTAAAGTTTCGCACCGATATTTCAACCCGTTTTGATGTGAGAGCTAAAAACGTGATTTTGCAATCCCCATAGGGTACTGTGTAAAATTAATATTGGTCGACCAAAAAGGGGATTTCTAATCTGAGAGATGTGGTTGACATGTCATATTAACAAGGATATTAATATCTATCCAGGGAACACCAATTCGTTCTTTTAAAATTAATTTGAAATTTTTGATTAGGACTACCTAAATTGAAACTGTAGAAGAACTTCCGTATACAATAACCTGTAGCAGTGTAAATGAATAGGCTCCGAAGAAAAATGGTTTTGCAAATATTTGGAGCTATAGTTGGAGTAATAATTTCTTTCTTGGCCAAGTTACTAGGTACGCCACATAGACGCATTTCAGGCAAAAAGCAATGCGCGCGTACGCCAGGGCCAAGAAATTTTTACTCAAACTATAATAAAAATTGTTTCATATTATCCTCGCTCATAAAACAAAGCACACACTTACCTGAGAAGGTCTTTTATCATAATAGATGCATAAAATTCATAATTAGTAATTCTAGTGGTCGAACAAGTACCCTTTACGAAGCCGATATTTCTGAACAGGAACAATGGACCAACTTATGTGCTCTTCAAAATTCCTTTTTAGAAAGTACTTACGGTTTCCTAAACGTCTCCAGCAACAGTAGTAAAGCTACAGTAGCAATTCTATGAATAGTAACTATGTCGAAAAAAATGCAATGAAATACTTACTCAAGTTACTGACACACGCTACACCCCATTTACGTGCCATCTTGGCACACAGCGCCGGCCATTGTTGAATCACGGTCAGAAAGTAATTTGAGCCACCGCGACCTTGGCAAATCTTCACTGCGCTAGGGAGTTATCAACAACATCATAATCAGCTGAGCGTGGGAAACTCCACATCACAACAACTTGTTTACATATTCGGACCCGGTCAGATAGCGTTGATTCAGATTTTTTGTACATTGTACACTGAAGATTGCGCAAAATACTTGGCCTATCGTAACCATTTACGCACCAAAATATTCTTAACTAAATTGTCTAGTTAGGTGACTAGTTTATAATATCTAGGTTTATTTTTGAAAAAAGACGAAAAAATGTGAAAAATACGATTCATACAAGCATTTTTCTTACCTTATCAGCTGGCTCAATTATCGATTGCTGCTGTCAAGTCATGCCACACTCCAGGCACTCAAAAACTAGTGAGCTAAGGGGTCTTTTTGTGAGGAACCGTTTCTAACATCAGATGGACCACCTGATTCGTCGATTTCGCGATATCCAGGATACCGCCAAACCGTTTTTTTCATTCCTTGTTTAAGCCAATCGCAGAGCCTTTAACACAGCGTTTGGCTGCTGGGGAGTCCCATGACGTAGCGCATGTCTAAGAATAGCCGGCCAATTAGCGATGCGGATACGGAATCGGCGGCGCTGTGTCCGAGCAGTACAGATGCTATGGGAGCGTAAATGGTGTGGCTACAGTCTCACGCTGATCAATGTGGTCACTACTGCTTTCGTTTACCATGGGATTACGCTGTCAAAATTTGCATTTGAATGTTGCGCATAGTGCAAATCATATTGTTGCTGCTGCGCAGAGTTAAAATTAGCATCCAGGCACTTTGGCACAGCGAAATGGCGATACCCAGGCGCCGCCATTGGAAATACAATTTTTTTTTCAAAACAGAAATTTGAACAATTAGAGTACACATCTTTCTAAATTCTTTTAAGTCTTAACGTAACACTTGATTACTGAAAATCTTTTACTGATAAAATTCACTGCGTCTCGTGTACAGAATGATTTACACTTCTGAGCTAGAGAATCTGCAATGCTAAACCTGTGATGTCATTGCCTTAGCACAGCGAGGTTGCTTGGTGACCGTTTCATGTTGTCCCTGCTTGTAGTCTGCAATATTCGCAATCACGTAAGCTCCAAACAGAGCATGTTGAACGAACATGAAAAATTGAAAACGGGGATCGACGGCCTGTCACAGCCGATATGCCATATGACCTGACCTCTATACAGGTCAGTGGCCATAGAGGGTCTGTTTCCCGATACCCTCGAGAGATTGTAAACACATGGCCGCTGCTGCGATAGAATCCTGGATAGAAGCCGATGAAAATTGCTGATTTTTCCCTTCAAAAGTGGTACAATCGCATTGATAGTAACGACCGCAAAGTGCCTTAGTTAACATTAATCCCTATGATATTGCTCAATTGGGCATATGTGTGACCAAACGTCTGCATGCATAGTTGCCTCTTGAAATGTACATAAGTTTTTTCGCTGGGATGCCATACTGCCCGCAACCCTTTGTTGTAGACCTATGGGGATACAACTCTAGGGTTGCCGTACCGAAACTAAGTAATTCTGAGATACAAAATTCAGGGAATTTCTTCCATATATAATATAGTTCCACAACAGTGACGACAGCGGCAATACTAGCACCATTACTCAATGACATGGGAAAGCAAATAGTAGATGTATATTTTGTTTATTTTTAAGCCTTTTTTGCAAATCACTGTCGATGAATATAAGGACATTAGCAACAACTTGGGCGAGTAATTTTATCCGTTGTATTGTGAATTCAGTCTGCTGCTACACGTTTTTAAAGGTCCATTTCGTGATTTCAGCACCTTCTGTTTTATTCATTAATCACTAGACACTGTAAAATAAAACACCTCGTATTGGACAAACCACCTTGTTTTTAAGCACCCGCAACAAAGGAGAATTAACCTTTTGTGTTCCTTTGTGATAGCCACTTAAAAATGAGGTCCAATTTGAAGTGGCTACCCTGAAAACGAGTACAAAAATGAGGCAGTGCACTTAATATTGCATTGTGTGGCTTGCTCTGTTTATTGATCATTATTGATTGGGAAACATATCAATTATCTTGGGTACATTTGTGTACTCATTTTTGTACTCGTTTTTGTACTTGTTTCTGCTAGATAACAAAGCTAATACGCCATTGTGAGGAGACACTTAAAAACGAGGTGGTTCCAAAACGAGGTGGTTCCAAAACGAGGTGGTTTATTTTTACAGTGAGATATATCCTTGAGAAAAAGCTTATTCTCAAAATTTGAGCTGATCCCGATCTTGCGGTTTTGTGTTATGAGCAATTGCTCGTTTCCCACGGTCCCATGCTGTAATTTCTGTCCGTTTACGGACAGAAAATACAAAATTGCGAATTTCTTAGAGATGCGACCGAATTTGCACGTAAGATTGGGCACACGTGGATTACTATACTCCGAGTAATAATTGTTTGAACTGATTCGAACAATCTGCTGCATGTGTGCGTGAAGGTTGCACTTTTGCTGTACACTGCGCGTAAACACAACGATTAAAATAGACACGCGATACGCCCGTGTCCAGGTCGCACACACCAGTACTGCGTACGCTTAGTTCAAACAATTGTTACGGTGACTATAAGCCTAAGGCTAACGGTTCAGATGCTATTATAAAACGCTCAACATGTTTTAGGTAAGTCGGGGGGACGAGGCTGTGGATCACGAAATGCCCCTTTAAGTACACTCTTCTTTAAACCTAAATAGAGCGGTCCATAACGAACACGTCATTCCGATTAAAGAATGCGTCTGATTTGCTCTATTTAGCCTTACGTGCTTTAGCACGATTCATCTTGCTTCTTCACAGTGGTGGCGACTTTTGTTTGGTCCTTTATCATTTTTCACTTGGATTTTATCCAGACCTCGAATTACTTGGGTGCACACATGCACAAATGCATGTAACTTTTTCTTTGTGCATGTAAAGTTTCTGTACTACATGCACAGTGACTGTAAATTTATAAATAAATTTCATTTTCATTATATCAACATGTATTTTTAACATAAGTAAAAAAACCAAAAACTGAAAATATAAACTGTAAAGTTATAAAATCTGTATTTTAGCTTCTGAATTAATTACCACAAGGGAATTCACAAGCTTTAAAAATATAAAAAAACATATGCCCTGGGAGCATCAGAGGGCCGGGCCCTGTGAATTCTATTTTTGCCAGCTTCCGAATCAATAGGGCCTACATACATGTACTTGACATGTGTGTGAATATAGTGCAATGGGATCATTTTGCCAGGTTTTCTTTGAATGATTTCTTGTGAACGTGTGACCCAATCATGCCTCCAACAAAAGTATAAGGTCGCATTTCATAAGTTGGTCTGTCAAATATGGTGGAGATATTACATTTGTCCCACAAATTTTATGTTCAAAGTAAAATATTTCAGGAAGTACTGAATGTATGACAGCAAAATTGGTGTCATTGTGTAGCTAATTTTGTTCTTTCTTTAATGCAACAAGTCCCATTTCATTTGAATGGATAATAGCAAAGTTACGTTTAAAATTGTCCAAGTATGTCAGGGTGGAGTCGGTGGAGGAGCAGTCGGTGGAGGAGCAGCCCTAGACTTCATATAAAAACTGAAAATACAAACACCAAATGTTCTGACCTTTGTCGCTGAAAAAGTTTTACGTAAGGAAATAATCTTTTTGCATAAGCATTGTTGACTACCTAAAGATGCAATTCGGCAAATAAACCCCATGCATTTATACAGGGTGAGTAAAATTCTACGGGTTGAAAAAAATACCATACCCTTTTGTGACAGAATTTCTAAATCGTTGTGTCTGCCTTAATCTTGTGTTATACATCACTTGAGACTGGTTATTTTGCAATGGTCATGTTTTAAACACTAGAAATATTTGATATGATAGATATAGATACAGGGTGGTTCAAATTGTAATAGGGTGATGTCTTTCAGGACATTTTTTGTGTATTAAATTCATTTTTCAGCAATGCGTAATCAGTCCATAATGCTTTTATTTGTCCGTTAGACATAGTTTAGAAGTTGAATAGTGTTTCATGCATATAGGACAAATTAAGCTTTTATACATCAGTGTTATCATTTTTTCTGTGTCTATGGGCAGGACCCTATTAAATGTGGGAGAAATAAGGAGGAATTGCCTTCCATTTTTATCACCCTATGATTTTAATTCAAGTAATGCTGTTTTTTAGAAGAGGCTTACACTAAATACTTTCTGGCTACACTGTGTTTACTAATATTTTATTGGTCATATTCAACTCCAATAGCATTAAGACACTTGACACCAAAGTTTTGCGCTTACAGGGTATTTTATTTCTTATCACCCTGTATATCAAAAGTACACAAGAGTATGGGTTAAATATGTTTAGAAAGAACTTGCTCCATTACCAATGACGCGGACAAGATTTACGCTGAAAAGTAGTATGAAAATCTTTATACATGTATTTTACACTTAAAATAAGGCATAATTTTGACCAACCTGTATATTTAACACAAGGTATTGTGAACTCTTTCTTTCCTTGCTGTTCTGAAGGCCTAAGTCATACCTTTCTGAAGCATATTTACTTTGATCTACATATCATTCAGAAAAGGAAACCACCCAGTTCACCATGACAAGAAAAAGCTAACTTTTTGTTGTTTCACCTGTATATTCTGACCACACCTGTATAAAACAGGGGGGGGGGGGGGGGGTAGGACACGATCTGCTCGTTTGGGGCATTGGGGATTTCCAACGGTAATTTGTGAAACTGCTAAGTGCATTTACATGGCATTCTCGGTCCCAGTACTTAAAAAATCATCTCTAAACTCTTTGTTCAAAGATCTAGTAATATCATGATAAATTAAGAAAAAATTCTCTGACTTCAAAAGCCGTCGGCGGTGAGTTGATTAACCCCGCTGCAAAATAGTTGTAATTTACAATAACGGTCATTAGATTTAAATATTCGTTGTTGATCACAAGCATGTCTTTAGTCAAGTCTGTGTGTAACCGTTTCAATATGCGTAAGAACGCCCTGAAGTCTTTGCAACAGACTAGCACTCGGAAGTTGATTGCCGTTTTGAAATTTGCTGTGCTGTGTAGGTTGGCCTTGTCCTACCCCCATGCTGTATAACAAGGCTTGTACTTAACTGTTTGGAAACAGTGTAATAAACTTCCAAAATAATACTTTAAGGTCTAGAATGTAATGATTAAATGTAAGACTCTGTTGGAATGAAAAAAGGCACATATTTTTATTTTCTACCATGTGTAGCAGGACCGGGAGAGCCCCGGAGGACTCGAGGGTAAGTTGCAAGGGGACAGAACCTCGTTCCTTATAATGACGCACGTGACTAGGTAAATCAGTTTCTCAAGTATTAAGTATTTTATTACAACCAGCCTTCGCCTTGTCGTCAGTTTACATCACAACGTCAAGTTCCGATTGGTGTTAGTGTCAAACCGCAAACTGAGCATTTTCCTTCTCAGTGCTGCCTACCGCGGTGGTAATTGATTACGCTGGGCGCCGACGCGCTGATGGCAAGTACATGACCCCGTGGCGGTCTATTCTCGTGGCTTGGCAACAGGCGTGACCTTTCTAAAGAGATTCACGATTCTTACATGTTGAACTTTGAATAATTAGTACTGAGTAATGGAAATTAATTTGTTAAGAAGAAGAGCCTATGGATAACCATTTGAGACATTATTCCTGACAAAAATTTAAAAAAAATAAAAACACACTAAGAAAATACAGGCGAACGTCCAATCCGTTTCACAGCACCCTCTCCAGATTTGTTGCCGTCCCGGCCCACAGACGTATGTAAGTTCAAAAGGGGATCGGGATTGGAAGCGACCGAAATGCCTACTCTTAATCCCATACTACAATCTTCTTTTGACGCCACAGCAGTCAAGCGTAGTCATCGCTCAATTCAGGTGCTGTCATCACAGCAGTCTAGTTTGTCATCGTGATAGCCCGGCTCGCCTTGGTCAAGTTATTGCAGAATATCCCACCAGTTCTGTGTCGTCACATGTTATCCAACATGTCGCCACGCTTGCCGCATACAAGTCCGTGGTGTGAGCGCACTTTGTGTTGTGATCCCACCTTCAAATTGCGTCAAACACGCCCCGTCTGCAATTGTTTCGATGAGCACTCACGAAAGTATGCAGCTTTGCTGTACTTCACTATCGCCTCGGGACGCCGTCGTCTTCTCTCACTACGGAGTTCTTTTGTGACAAACGATTTTAGTGGATCATACCATCTACGGGTTACATGGCACACACCACCAGAATGGTTCGGTTTTTGTTCATATTGGTACCCCACTAATTCATGGTATCTCACAATAACTGCCTCGACGCTCTTGAAGACACGCCACAACAGACATCTCCAAGGTGCAGTTATCTGGCACTCTGGCTAATATATTAACCGTCCATATAAGGTCTTTCGGTCCGGCTGATCGTTCATCCCAAGTCGTCTGGCCCCGTCTGGACCATCAAAAGTCGCCCGGCTGCGTTCTGACATTAGGTCTAAAGTCGTCCGGCGCGTCTGCCAAGTCATCCAAAGTGGTCCGGCAGTCTGGCCAGTCATCCAAAGTCGTCTGGCCCGTCTAGCCATTCATAAATAAGTCGCCTGGCACGTCTGCCATTAGTCTCAAAGTTGTCCTGGCACGTCTGCCCTGGTCCAAGTGTCCTGCACGTCTGCCGTTCATCTCAAGTCGTCCGGCCTGTCTGGCCATTCATTCTCGATCTCGATGGAAGCCGCCGCAACCTTCTCTTTCACCGTCGAACCGCACTGCACCAGACATCTGTGTTAGACTTCACCAATTCTTCGCAACGCCTTTACGCTTGTCTAATTTGCAGCAAACAAATTATTTCTCCCTTCGCGTCCCTTATTGTATGCCTTACCCAACCCAAATCGTAAACGATCAAATTTTCATGATTTGATTAGTTCGATTGTCCCCCGATTATGGTTGATTCTTGTAGAATTTACATTATATACCAAGGCTCTCAATCCTCCTCTACTCAATGTACAGCAGGAAACCGGGGCTTTCGACGCTCTCGCTTAGGGTTCCTCCTTGGTTTGGTGCCGTCAAACTAAAACTTACATCGGCCTCAATCGGTTCGTTCCGGTTTCGCTCAGTCATCTCTCCCTGCAAATTCGGTACGTCCCGAACTTCCTCCGCTTCATCGACCTCCGCGCTCTCCCCGGTATATACTTTCATTGTGTTCGACCGGATCGAAGCGTACGCTCATCCGGCTTCCCTCCACTGCTTCCCTGAATCGGGCACAGTATACTTCAGCCATATGCTTCATCACTGGGGTCTCATAACCTTTCTAGCGGTTCAATCTCG
>JAMKCH010030492.1:0-22326 GCA_023653785.1 Ophioderma brevispina
GTTTCGAAATGGAAATTTCATGTCTGTTATGTGATTCAAGTGTGAACATGATAGTTATAGTCACGGATTTGTAACCAGTGAATATTCCAAGAGAAAAAGCTGCATTAAGGACGGGATAGACGCACGACAGTTAACAATGGTTATCTATTTGAACTCAGCTTTCCTCGGAAACATTTTGTTGTACCGGTCATGTCCAGGACGGATCCGAACGGGTATTTAATGCATGCCTTGGGCGAAACCCGTCGGTAGAAGCTTCTTCGATCTTTCTTCCCCCGCGCACTTATTTTCCCCCACATACAGAGCCCGGGGCGAGCACAACCCTCACCCATCCATCTCCGGAGCGTATTTCAGAGTTTTTGACCCCAAGTCAGGCGCCAGGATCATAACAGATAGGGAAATACCATGAAATTAAAATATCAAGGAAAAGAGGAGATCGGAAACATTGCAAATTAAGGGTTTTAACACTTTCCTTACTTATACCAGTGGGCAATGGAAAGTTGCTCTCCCTTACTCAAAATATCGGTACGAAGTTGAATAACATTTGCATTTTCGTCCCGATTTTTTTAGGGTTGGCAAAGCTAATGTCAATTGGGCTACTTTTCCTAGCTCGTTTCGCGCACATTTGCTCTCGTTTTGGAGAAGCTCACTGGAACGACTTTGCTCTCCCTTGCTCGATTTGCTTTGATTGTCTCGGTACGCCACAGGTTTACCTAAACACAAATGACAAATATATAACAAAACATCGAGTAGACTGTTCAAATTCTCAATGCTCTAGCCAAAATATGCGCAATAGTCTATAAGTGTGCCAAGCCTGGTTAAAGAATTCCTAATTGAAAATGAATTTCTTCGCGCTTCGTGAAAACCGCCTTATTTTTCTAGAAAGCTTACGTGTTTTCGAAGTGAGATCAAAAGTGGATTGAGAAAAATGTCTAACAGCTTTTAACCTAGAGGGCATTTCGTAATCCAGGGCCTCATTATGATTTAAATTTTATATAATCTGAACCGTTGGCTTTTAGTATTGTGTTTATTTTATGCGAAGACTATAGATCATCTCTATAGAAATTCAGAATTTTTAATATCGGTGCGTCTAAGGACAGAAATTACAAAACACTGGTCTAATGGGACAAGATGATGTAAGCATGGTGTTATGATGTCTCGTGGACGTCAAAGGTCAGAAATACCCTTTAAACACAAACAAATGAGCCTTGTGCACAAATGATATAAATTTTATATAATTACAGTTTTAATGATTTGAATCAAATTCGTTCAAGAATTTGGTATATCCAAAACAATATTATATAATAATAAAATTACACTCAATTATTTTAGATACGATACTTATTAGAGTCCACTAATGTCCAGAGTTAAAGAAGCGTTGCAGTTCAACGATGATATGTCCTCACAGCGAAGACTCCAATATGACAGCATGCAATATCATCCACAGGTAACAAAATCCATGGGAATCTTCTCAGTCGTGAAGATAATTTTGTCCAGCAGTTCAAGCAATTGCTCATAACACAAAATCGCAAAATAGGGATCAACTCAAGTTTTGTGAATAAGCTTTTCTCAAGGATATCTAGTGAATAGTGAATAAAACAGAAGGTGATGGAATCACGAAACGCACCTTTAAGTTAAACACTACAAACTTATATGGTTCAATGTCATGTCATCCTATTGGGTGAAAGTTTCAAATCTTCAATTAATTCCAAATTCTTTGGCTGCTCATATTAAACAGAAAATGGTTTTTGACTCTACTTATGGCACTATAGAATGTGTTTTACAGGACTAAAATTCCTTTTCCACAAATTCCCCTTTTTTGTGGCATACATTAAAACCAACATTTCCGGTTATAATAACATATTTTGATTACAATTTTTTTACAGAATGGCCGTTTGGAACGTTGAATAGCATTGGACGTTGTCCAATCCTGACCAATTTAAATAGACGGCCGGGCAAAGGACCAAAATATTACTTTTGACGGCGTTGTTTATTACAAAGGTCCAACCTATTGGATTCACCACCATGGATGTGCATAACGTATTTGTTTGGGGTGTTTGTTTGCCCTTTCTACATTTTTTATTTATTATAAAAAAATTAAAAAAATGGCCAACAAAAAAGGTCAAAATTGTCCAAAGATATGAATACAGCAAAAGCTTCCTTTCTTCACCAATCTATCAGACATGTTCAATTTATCTTCAAAGGAGTCATATTTAACGATATAAGGGAAGCATTCCCAATTTATAAATTGGGGTCTAAATGGCCAAACCCAAAAAAGGTCAAAATTGTACAAAAACATATTTTCAAAAATCAGTCGAAGTGCATCCCTTCTTAAAATTAATCTATCAGAACAGGTCAATTACCTTCCAAAAGAGTCATATTTAAGGGAATATAATGGACGCCATTCCAATTTTAAATTTTGTGTTTTCAAAATGGCCAAAAAAGGTCAAAGTTTCCAAAAATAGGTAAATAGTCGAAATGATTCTTTTCTTAAATGACCGTCACAACAGTCCATGCATCTCAAAAAGAGTCATATTTAATGGATATAAAATGGAGCCATTCCGATTTATAGATTTTGGGGTAAAATTGCCCCCCCAAAAAAAATTGCGCAACATCTCAAGGAGGAAATGCGAAACGTCATAAGTACTTATGCTGTCATTCTATTTTCATGTTTAGATCAAAATGACAAAAATATCAAAATTGTTCCCAAATGGTTTAAAACAAAAAAATTTTTCCCCCCCCCCACTTACATCCAAAGTGTATAATAGTGGAATAGAAGGCTTTTGGCGTAATGACAGATTTTGGTGGGGTGAAATGACCAAGGTCATATAAGTTTTTGCCTTTTCATCAAGTGAAAAGAGTGCTTGCCATTTAACTTTACCGATTTCTGAGTCAAAGTGAAAAAGGGACCAAATTCCATCCAAAACTGATCAAATCAATTAAAATGGATGAAATAACGAAAAGTATCACTTGTCTACTTGGACAGTAAGTATTCTTTTGCCCATACCACATGGAAGCACTTGAGGGCCGAAAGAAACTTAGGTCCCATATTTAAATTTTCCTTCTACATATAAACAATTTTTTTCACTCTTCATAAGACCCCCCATTTTTTATTTTACTGGGGAACGCCATGAGTCACTGGTAGTCCGTAAAAACTACAGTCACACCCATTTATTATGTTTTATTGTATCAGGTTGATATGATTACATTGCTGTTGTCTGCCTATGAAATATTAAGCAAATGCACCATAGATTCAGGTCTAGCATAAATGCCCTATGAATAATTTATGATTTTTACAGTGTCAAAATGGCAGCCCATTTTTTTTTTTAAATATAAATTATTAAAGATGGATTGGAGAATTACTATTTACTCTCACAAATACCAAACACATCTTATAGATAACCTTGAGACGTACCTAAATTTGTATTGAAACTCCACCAAGTGAAATTATGCTGAAAAGTACAATAAACATGGTAATTGGGCAGCCATTTTGAAATAAACAAAATGCTGCCAGTTTAATGTTCATTTTATAATCTAGCTTTATCCCTGCCAGACTTGTGGGTGCATTAACATACGTGTTGTGACACCAAAACAAGCTTCATAGCACATTCACAACTCGAGTTATGATTTAAAATATACCAAATGGCGGCCATTTTGAAACATCAAATATGGCACGCATTGCCACCCTGGGAATCTCCATCAAAACTTGTTCTTGTTCTTTGGGATCTACTTAAAGTATCTAAATAGGTGTATGCTTTATATCATTGAATGAAATCCCACGGGACTTCAAATCAAACCACAAGTTCCCCTAAATAGGCGGTTGAGTTTTTAAGCAGGCCCTATAACAAGATTTACAGGGTTATTGTATACGCGAGGATTTTGCACACGGAACTGTAGGATTTTTTAAAGGTCGTCTAATATATCAAAAATGGCGAAGCTACATCTGAGCTATTCAAATAATAACGCGTTCAGTCCTTCCCTTTTGATTTCTATGGTCTCACGTCCTCATGGTCATGACACGACTCTGCATTCACTCTACACTCTGTCTTGTCTGAAGAACTCAAGCATTAATTGGGAGAATTGTATAGCTGGCATTGATTAATTCCTATCCTTCTAAGCTTCGCAGAGTTATTAACGCGCTTCAATTCTGAGTCTATTCCGAGGTCCTGCGGCGTTTCTAGGGTGTGGGTCCGTTTCTAATTTGAGAGCGAATCACCATAGTTAGGTGTTTTTCTTTTTGGTATCAATGCATGGAGTAAGAATCAATATGTAATCAAATTTGTAAATCATTCTTTCTATTGTTTGAATATTTTAATTATGAAGCATACCAAACGTAAATAAGAACCAGTTAACAGATAATTGGATTAAACTTCTTGCCCTATAATTAATAAGTAACTTCAAATCATTGAATTGGTGCGTTCTTCAAGACCTTCAATTTCAATTTGCCAAATATTTAAATGTCTTTTCGCTTATAAGATCATTGGCCTTAAATTGGCTGAAATCTAAAATAGGCACCCCTGCGCAACAAGCATAGCCAGTCTACACTGAAACAACTTCATCACCCATGGAGAAGTAAGAGATGTAAAAAAGAAAGCGAATTAAGGAACCGTCAGGATTAGATTTACAACCTGATTACTTAGCAAAATCAACTCGTGTCATAAAACTCATGAAGAATCTTCAGTTTGGGATAATACAACTATAATCTCTATAGAAGCCTGAGAAATGTTTCTTTTATGTTATTCAATATTTTAGCATTTTGTTTTTCAGTTTTGCAGTTGTTTGTTAGGTTTTTTAAAATTGGTTTATTCATTTCATCAACTAGTAGGGAGCAACTTTTGGACAGCTGTATGTGATAGTTTTACTTCTCTCCTCTGTCCGTCTTGTGGCTTGAAAAGAAACAGGTGGATATTATGAATAAAATAAATATTGACTGCTTCGCTTTGCATTCTACATACGGCTATAGTAAACAAATGAAATAGCGTCTGAAAAGAATGCACAAAGGGTGGGATAAACATTTGAGTTAAATATTTTGTTTACTTGACAATCTGGACTCCTATCTTTTCACATACTTTTGTTTTTTTTTATAGGTGCCGTCTCTCTCTCTCCCTTCTCCTGTCTCCATTTGCAGTCTTCCTTCTCTCCTTTTCCGACTCCTCCCTGTGACTGACCCTGTCTGCTTCCCTCTTTCTGCTGCCCCTCCCTTTTAATGTCCTTTTCTCTTTCTCTTTATTTCAATCTTTTCCAAGCACTTTGTTTTTCGCCCTCACTCTATCCCTTCTCTTCTTCTCCCATGATCATCCTCATTTCTCCTTCTTCTCTTCCTTTCTCTTCCAATCGCTTTCCATTCTAGGCTGCGTCATCTGCGCCTTTTTTTAATCTTTATTTTCTTCCGGTCTCTCTCCTTAATCTTCTTTCCCGTCCTCTCTTCTTACGTCAATCTTATTGCACTCGTCGCGCGTGCATACGAACCATCTTTTAGTTCATACTATTCATCTGAATTTTTAGCATTTTGGAAAGGTGTTCGTTGATGTTGCGTCTATTATTGACACTTGGAAGAATGAATGCATACAGAAGTGCCACTCACACCCTTTATACAGAATATACAGTTAAGAATAGTACGGCCTCTTTGATCAAATAGAACTCTTAGCAGTAATAACCAACGCAAATATTGACTTCAGATTTTAATATGTCTGTATTTGCCTCAATGCCCATGTTTTGGTATTCCTGACGACCTTTCAGGATTTTCAATGCGTGTAAAATACGCCTCGATAAATATTCCATATTGAAGAGGGCGAACTAATCTAATTATGGACCTTTTTCTTGTTCCCTAGCTCATTATGTTTCCGAGTTGCCGGCAACTGCATGCTTCCGGTTATGTTGTACCATAGACCCTTTTGCTCATTTTCCCGACACTTCTACAACATTGTACAATGGAGGTGATAACGACGGGTGATGAGAACTCCGAAGTTTGACGTTTGGAATAGCTCGCCGAGTAGTTTCTAATTAAATTGGTTCTCTTTCCGTATTTTTTTACTGCATTAGGATTTGTTAACCTTTCCACAACGATACCTATTAAATAAAGAGAGAATTTAGAAGAAAGTTGCTGAGTTTTTGCAAGAACTTAATCCCCACAAAGCACCGAGTCCGCACATATTACTCCTGCACTGCTCCCCCCCCCCTTTTACCAGCAGACAGACATCTTTTAGACTCCACAGGGCCAATGAACTGCACCCATTAATGGACCGTACATTTTGTCGCAGGTCGAGAACTACAGTCCCGTTTCTCTTATCATCGTCATCATCAGGAAAGACTGAAACGTAATGCAATCATTTTAATCATCATCACGACATTCTGACCAGTAGCACGGTTGCAGCAGCACTCCGACTATATTCAAACTAATTCTAAGCTATTCAAGTTCAGGTTCAAGGAAGGGTCCCAACAACAAGCCATATCCGATTTCGCGAAAGCACTTGACAAGTTCTGAATAAGCTGCACTAATGGTATAAGAGGTTCACCACTCATCTTGGGGTTCCCAGATGTCAACTACAGTTGTATTTTCGCCCAGAGTCTTATGTCTTGTGTTCCGCAAGGTACGGTCAAAGGACCACTCGGTTACCTCATTTTCATCGTGTCCGTCATGAGTGTTATTAACACTATGCTTCTTTGCAGAGAGTTAATACTCTCAGCACGAATGAGCTACACCATCATAGCAAATCTCGAAACCTAAGAAAGCAGAATAACTCTCAAGTAAATTGAAATCAGTGAAATGGAAAAATTATTGAAATCACTAACATAAGAAAGCTGCCGGTGATTTTACTTCAGCTTTCTGTGACGAGGCCTTGAGGAATTTGACAACCATCCATACCTGGGCATTGAGCTGAGAAGTAAAGGGCTGAAATAAGTTGCACACATTGACCAAATAATTTCCAAAGCTAATAGAGTCTCGGTCTTATCGAGACAAGGCCTTTGGTTCACACCTGCTAATTATCAAGTCAACTGCTTACAAGAAGGCGTCAACTTAACCGGTCTTCTTCATCATTATCGTTTTGGGACTCGCTTTCAATCCCAAAATCAACAAAGCTGAAGCTGTCCAATGATAGCAGAGCTGACAGTGTCTTTGGTTGGGTAGGGAAGAGCAGTTAACAACTACATGCTGGCCACACAGAAGGACAAAAAAGACTAAGAAATGATGTTCAAAATCACAGTAATGATTTATTGGGGATTGACCAGTGAACAGTGGCCTATTGGGAGATGCGATAAGAAAATTTGCTCAATAACACTAACACGCTCAATCAAATGAAAGAATTTCAGATAATCTTTCCGATTTGACCGTAAACAAAAAGATGGCGAAAATCAGATCACCTCCTGCGAATGAAGTAACGTGATTGTAAAGAACACGCTAAAGTTCTCATAAGTACCTTTAATAATCATTATTTCAGTCTCAATTACCCATTTGACCCATGGATATCAGAACATTCTATGCATACTATGAAAGAGTTAGCGCACAGATGTCAAAACATGTCGCCCTTATTCGCGATTGAGGACACAGAACTGACTAATACTGGGCATATTCATGTTGCTTAGGTTTCGAAATGGTAAATTTCATGTCCTGTTTGTGATTCAAGTGTGAACATGATAGTTTTATGCACGAGATTTTTACCAGTGAATATTCCAAGAGAAAAAGCTGCATTAAGGACGGATAGAGAACTCACGACAGTTAACAATGGTTATCTATTTGAACTCAGCTTTCCTCGGAAACTTTTGTTGTACCGGTCATAGTCCAGGACGTATCCGAACGGGTATTTAATTCATGCCTTGGGCAAACCCGTCGGTAAGAAGCTTTTTCGATCTTTCTTCCCCCGCGCGCACTTATTTTTCGCCCCACGTACGAGCCCGGGGCGAGCAACCCTCACCCATCCATCTCCGTAGCGTATTTCGAGTTTTTGACCCCAATTCAGGCGCCAGGATCATAACAGATAGGGAAATACCGATGACATTAAAAATATCAAGGAAAACGGAGATCGGAAACATTGCAAATTAAGGGTTTTAACACTTTCCTTACTTATACCAGTGGGCATTGGGAAAGCTGCTCTCCCTGACTCAAATATCGTACGAAGTTAATAACATTTGCTTTTCGTCCCGATTTTTTTAGGGTTTGCAAAGCTAATGTCAATTGGGCTAGTTTCCTAGCTCGTTTCGCGCACATTTGGCTCTCGTTTTGGAGAAGCTCACTGGAACGACTTTTGGTACCCCCTTGCTCATTTGCTTGATTGTCTCGGTACGCCCACAAGTTTACCTAAACACAAATACAAATATATAACAACAGCGAGTAGACTGTTCAAATTCTCAGCTCTAGCCAAAATATGCGCAATAGTCTATAAGTGTGCCAAGCCTGGTTAAAGAATTCCTAATGGAAAATGAATTTCTTCGCGCTTCGTGAAAACCGCCTTATTTTCTAGAAAGCTTACGTGTTTTCGAAGTGAGATCAAAAGTGGATTGAGAAAAATGTCTAACAGCTTTTAACCTAGAGGGCATTTCGTAATCCAGGGCCTCATCCCCACGACATATGATTTAAATTTTATATAATCTGAACCGTTGGCTTTTAGTATTGTGTTTATTTTATGCGAAGACTATAGATCATCTCTATAGAAATTCAGAATTTTTAATATCGGTGCGTCTAAGGACAGAAATTACAAAACACTGGTCTAATGGGACAAGGGATGATGTAAGCATGGTGTTATGATGTCTCGTGGACGTCAAAGGTCAGAAATACCCTTTAAACACAAACAAATGAGCCTTGTGCACAAATGATATAAATTTTTAGTATTATTACAGTTTTTAATGATTTAATCAATTTTGTTTCAAGAATTTGGTATATCCAAAACAATATTACATAATAATAAAATTACACTCAATTATTTTAGATACGATACTTATTAGAGTCCACTAATGTCCAGAGTTAAAGAAGCGTTGCAGTTCAACGATGATATGTCCTCACAGCGAAGACTCCAATATGACAGCATGCATATCATCCACAGGTAACAAAATCCATGGGGATCTTCTCAGTCGTGAAGATAATTTTGTCCAGCAGTTCAAGCATTTGCTCATAACACAAAATCGCAAAATAGGGATCAACTCAAGTTTGTGAATAAGCTTTTCTCAAGGATATCTAGTGAATAGTGAATAAAACAGAAGGTGATGGAATCACGAAACGCACCTTTAAGTTAAACACTACAAACTTATATGGTTCAATGTCATGTCATCCTATTGGGTGAAAGTTTCAAATCTTCAATTAATTCCAAATTCTTTGGCTGCTCATATTAAACAGAAAATGGTTATTGACTCTACTTATGGCACTATAGAATGTATTTACAGGACTAAAATTCCTTTTCCACAAATTCCCCTTTTTTGTGGCATACATTAAAACCAACATTTCCGGTTATAATAACATATTTTGATACCATTTTTTTTACAGAATGGCCGTTTGGAACGTTGAATAGCCATTTGGAACGTTGTCCAATCCTGACCAATTTATAAGACTTGTCCCTTCAAACACTTATAAACATCAAAGCACGGCGAAACTCGTAGACGGACAGACAAACAAACACACAATTCTCATTTTAGTAAATCTTTCGAACGAGAAATTTATGTTGTATCTGGACAGTGTTACCGTTAGTCAATGCCATAGACGATTCTTGGCGTGTTTTATGAGGTTTAATTTTCCACGAAAAGGTGATTTTATTGCTCAATGATATACCCTTATGTATTTTGAAATATCAATATTAACGTTTTTAGTAACAGAACACGCCATAATGTATAAAATACAAAACCATGAAATGACATTTTAAGAAGTTCTGCCGCGATAAGTCAATAATGTTGGCATTTTGCTCTATTGTTTGCTTCCCGCGGATGTTTATATTGCAATATTATACGTGCTGTTATTTTGAAGAA
Organism: Ophioderma brevispina; assembly: GCA_023653785.1. Classification (NCBI taxonomy): domain Eukaryota; kingdom Metazoa; phylum Echinodermata; class Ophiuroidea; order Amphilepidida; family Ophiodermatidae; genus Ophioderma; species Ophioderma brevispina. The sequence continues at coordinate 9,949 of JAMKCH010030492.1, forward strand.
TATTTACTCTTTTTCCACGATGACACCTATAATGATGTGTGCGAGTGTCGCATGTATGTGTGTGTGGGTTCACGAGGGTGTGTGTGCGTGTGTGAACGTGTTTAGGTGTGTGTGGTTTGGGTGTGAGATGAGGTGTGTGGGGAGTGTGTTTGGAAGGAGTGGGGTGCGCTTACACTCCACCCTTGCGTGGTATTAAAATGTCTCTACAAGATATTTTAAAATTTTGGGGGCTAAAGATCCGATGTGCAGCGATAACTCTTCTTGAATCTTGAATGATAATCCACTTGCAGGTACTTAGGGAGGGGTCATTATTTACGCCAGGGGGGAATGGAGGATTTGAGGGGGGAACCCGAAAATTTTTTGTAAGAGAGAGGGGGGAACGTGAATTTTTCATCAACGAGAGAGGGGAACATGAACTTTTAAATGGGGAAATCAGCATGATCAAGGGGGGAGTGTGAAATTTTGAACGGAAGCGAAAGGGCGGCGCGTAAGGGGGGAACTCGGAAAATTTGCCGACAAAATTTGAAATCCCCTCCCTTCCACCCTGGCATAAATAATGACCGCTCCCTTAGAGCTATACTTGGATGGTGCAGGTGATGTCACAAACAAGGGTGGGTGCAAAACTGGAGTGAAGGAGGATAAATCAATCCAATTCCAACTAAAGAGTCAACAAAATGAGCTAGGTGCACTAGGGGCCTATATACAGGAACATGGTAACATCTACAGGAGTCTGGAGCCTGGTGGAGGACGCATTACCAGGATGGGCCCAGCATTTGGCAGCGGTTTGCAGGTTGGAGTTAAAACAGCAGTGGCTGGAAGGATTGAGCGAGGATAAAATGAAAACTTGTACGAATCAATTGTCGCAAAGGGAACATTGTATTTGAGTTGGTGGTCATAGCGTGAGAAGTAATTTGCAGGCTGGACACAAGGTGGAAAGGACATATTTACCAGGTTGTAATGTATCTTGAAGAACATAGTAAATTGAGCTAGGAGTCGCGTGCATGAAGGGGTTCCCATCCAATCGTACTGATAAGAGGAGTCACGTGGGTAGTTCGACGGTAATCTGCATAGATGAAATGGACAGCAGCACGTCGCATAGTGCTCAAGGCTATCCACTCTAGATGTAGTATGTAATGGGGGTTCCATGCCTCAGATGCATATTCTAAACGTGCTCGAACTAAGAACTCATAGGCTCTCTTCTTGACTTCCTTCATACATGGACACCTAGAGTTCTTCGAAGAAGGCCGAGAGTTTGACTGGCTTTGTTGGTGACATTTTGGCAGTGGGTATTCCAAGAGAGATCAGATGATAACTCAGAAGACTTGAAAGATTCAAATCTTTTTAACCAACTCAGGCCGGTCCATATTCCAAAAATATGTTTTTAAAAATCGCTTAACTACAAATGTATCAATCTTAGAAGTAGTGAAGTGGATATAGATTTTAGTGGGCAGACCGTTAATTTCTTTTGGTACCGTTTATCTGACAAAATTAATGCTTTTACCAGTAGTTCAAAAATATTAGCCCCTATCTACCTCACTACTAAACATGTGTTAAATACCTTTGGAGATATGGGCCTCAGTATTTAAATTCGAGATGTTATACTTGTTGTTCAAACTTGGAAACTATAAAGTGTTTAAGGTTTCCAATGTTATTGTTTGAGATAGCATTCATGTTACATAATTTTAAATGAAAATATAATCATGGTGTGTTTTTTTTTCAATTTTCTGTTTTTATGGAATAGGGCTCTAAAAAATGTAAAATCTTTTAATGGCAAGTGGATTTTATTTCATATTTTTTTTCTGAATCAAGTTGAGGTGTTTTTAAAACACAGCTACAACCGCTGAAAGGAACATAACAACCATTTCGTTTTGTAGAACAAATCAGACAAACATTTTGAACGAACTATGTTAATTTTAGTTCCAATTGTAGTGTTCTTGACGTTATAAAGATAGGATACCAAATGGAAAATCTTTTGAAAAAGGCAGTATACCTCTTTACCAAATCGATTTACAAGAACGCCGACAGAAAAATTGTTTCTTAAAAATTAACTCCGAATTTTTTTTAAATGCTTTGTTGTTTCGTATTCCAAATAATGAAGAGATGATGGTGATATCTAAAATCACTGTCATGTTTTTAAATCAATATGTGGCATGCGTATAGGATGGGTCAATGTGTGTCCTAGGCGATCCGAGGGCTAATCCTAGATCAGGATTTTGGCATGCATTTTGATAAAAATTTAAAAAAGTGACACAAAATGGCTTAAAATACATACGAACCTTTCAATCTGAAATATTGCGGGAAAGATCTAAAATTAGTACTAATGTGAGAGCTTTCTTTTCATCTCAATCTTTCTTTCCGTTTAAAGGAGAAACTCTATTATATATCCTAGCTCGTTATGCTTACCGTACGTTATATTTAACAGTTTGTCTTTAGGAGGGTAATGTTATTTTTGGCATCTTTAAGCGATGCAAACTTGTTAGGGCAAGACAAGGCAAAGCGTTTGCCAGTTTAGCATGACATTTAACAGATAGTTATTGTACGGTCCCTAATACCTCTTGGGGGGATTATCACTAAAATCACTTCCATTTCCCCGCCATTTTCACAAAATAAGGCCCCTGTCCTTTAAAAAGCAGATGATGAGCGATTTCTTTGAGAAATCCTCATTTCATAATGAAATTTTATGATGAGAAATTTCTCTGTAACAATGTATTATGTGAACATATCAAGTTTCTGAAATTTTTCCAACTTTTTTCCTATAAAATTATATCATTGCACCTTTACACATGGAATTTATAAACCAGTCAGAAAACCCACGTGTCTCTTCAAAACTCCGCTTGTTTCCATTTCGTATTGAAAATAATCTTTCTGAGAAGGTACGAGTAGAACTGCTTTACACTATACGAGATCCCATCAAAATCTAACATTTTTCCCTGTGGACAGTGCAAGCTAGCGTGGCTCGCTCCTTTTAGTATTTGCCTTTGGTGCAGAATAGCTCAGAATGTCCCCAGTTCAATTCCCGATTGGGACTTGTTGAGATAAGGATTGCTTGTCAGTTCTTAGTTTGGGGTGAATTAAGGTAACTATGCACGCTTAACTTGTACTATCCAATAATTAGCTCGATATTCACAGTCTCAACCAGGGACGGATACAGAACCTTAACAAAAAGGGAAGGGTGAAAGGAAGGAAATTCTTTTTTTTTTCAACCTATGAACCCGAAATGCCAGAAAACTCGGTCTCGCGAGAAAGGCAGTACATTCATATAGCTATAGTTTTCAGGCCGCCGAACATTTGTCTACATCAGCTAAAAGTATGTTTGATTATTGAAAGCTATTGAAAAGCGTTTATGGGAGGAAATTCACCTATTCAAATGATATTGTCACTGACAGTTGTACTGTGGAATGTCGTTGTGGACAGGGTATCTTAATAGCAGATAGCATATGCATGATGTGATGTGTCTGTGCATATAAAAAAATGTGCACTTCTTATTCTGGCATGGTCTAGTGTATTCCTGGCATAGCCGTGTTTCTTTTTTGACTGTGGAAGCCTTCACAAGATTAATTCTACTAATTAGCTAATACTTCTGCATGAGTATATCTTTCTATATCTAGACTGAATTGAAAAAGAGAATTTGGTCGTTTGGTGATTTTAGTTTGAACTTTGGTGTGGCAATATTGTTGTATTTCCTCTGGGAGAGTTTTAAATGTGAAAGAAACGTTCTCAAAAGTTGTCGTTTTTAGGTCGTCCGATGCAATCGGAAAGACCTTATGTCGGCATGATTCGTGTGTCTGTCTGTCTGTCTCTCTGTCAGTCTGTCTGTGTATGTGTGTCAAACATTTAGTAGACACCTTTTTCAACCTAGGCCTATTGTATGGATCAAGTTCATACCTGGTATGCTTATAATTAAGGGGCCTTATGTGGGGTAACAGATGAGGGGTCAAAGGTCATTCAGGGTCACTTAGGTTAATTATATTGCTCTACTACATCTTTGGTTGGCATTTTTCAACTTACTGTAGCATTTTAATGCAGTGATGGATTAAGTTCATATGCTTATATTGGGACAAGAGGTCTTATGTGGGGTAACAGATGGGAAGGTCAAAGGTCATTCAGGTATGCTTATCTTTATATTTGATCACATAATCGGACGACCTATTTGGGACCGCTGTCCCAATTTTTTTAACCATGGACTACTGTGCATAAGTGATTTGTGGAATTATGGTATTTCAATTGGCAATAACTACACTCTAAATGAAATGGACGCGTTCTAATTTTTAACACCAGAAGGTGTTCAACTATTTTAAGTTCATCTTAAAGGCATATCTTGGAAATATTTACACCATATTTCCTTTTTTATCAGTAACCTGTGTCCAAAAACATGTGAAATGTGGTTAATTACACTTATAACACTTTACTTTAATAAACTCAGTTTTGCAAGTGTTCACATTTTGCTCACACTTTTTCAATTTAACGCGTCAGTGTTCAAAAACATGTTACAGTTTTGAACGCAAATCCTATGTGTTTCAAGTGTTTTAAAATTTACGTAGTGTTTCTAAACACGTGCAAAAACAACTTTTTTTGTTTTTTAAACCCTTTTTCACTGAACGCTGTCAAGTGTTCAAAACTGTTACATTTGAACAATGAAATAAAGATCAAATACGTGTTCATTTGTTTAACAGTAGTGAGCAAATATGAACACTTGAAAAAACTTGAATTGATTAAAGTCAAGTGTAATAAGTGTATTAACCACTTTTCACATGTTTTGGACACAGGTTACTGATAAAAAAGGAAATATGGTTAAATATTTCCAAGATATGCCTTTAAGATAAACTTAAAATAGTTGAACACTTCTGGTGTTAAAAATTAGAACGCGTCTATTTCATTTAGAGTGTACTTTGCTAGGACGAGGCTGCTTTCTAAATTCCCCTTATATTAATGCATGTAGTACATTTTCTGCGCGATCTCGCACTCAGCAAACCACCGAAGAAAAACTCATTTAACGACATGTTCGGTTTTATCGACTTTTTAGTTGCTTAAAAACTCATTAAATGAGTCCGTGGTATACCTTGCTTAAAATTTTACCTCGATGGAGCTTTGTGTTCCAGAAGCACCGCGCTTATATAAATCGTCATGTTAATGCAAGGTCGTAAGTGCATAGCTGCCATTTGTCAGAAATCCCCATGAAACATACTATTGTACCAAGTTTTTGGTTAGTGGCTCTTGAAATGGTTCTTCAGGCGACTGTCAAGAGCCACTAACTCAAGGAAGATAAATTAAAGTCATCCTATTCATGGCAGCACACATGTATCACATGGCAGCTATTGCACGTCACGTATGACTTTCTTGCACTCACATGACGAAAGTGTCCCAAGTTGCAGACGATATCTTGAAAAGGGCGGGATGTATACCTGTAAAATTGTTTAGGATGCCCATTTTCTCTTGGGATTGCATGTATAAACTGGCTTGCTCCTACGACATATAACGATTACCCCAAATAAGGTAAAATCTTTACCCTAATACGATACAATTAACATCTTAATTTTATCATGTATTTAATAAATAGTGCAGTTTGAAAAGAAAGGTATTCTACATCACTCTTAATGTGGTGACATAAATTGACACCAACGCAATTTAAATTATTTCAAGTGGCGCCGCGTCTTTATTATGTTAATTGCTGAGATTAGAGATAGATTATTATAGATAAAATGCGTAGTTACATAATAGATAAGTGAACAGTTGTTTTTCGTTAAATTTGGTCTGTGGCTGACGATATCTAAAAAAGGGCGGGATGTATGTACCAGTAAAATTGTTTAGGATGCCCATTTTCTCATGGAATTTAATATTGCCTGTATAAACTGGCTTACACCTATACGCCATGAAATAATTAACCCAAGTCTTTACCCAAATACGATACAATTAACATCTTAATTTTATCATGCAGAGTATTTAATAAATATGTACAGTTTGAAATGAAACGGTAATAATTTCGTATTCTACAGAGGAAACACCATTAATGTGGGAGACATAAATTGACACCCACGCAATTTAAATTGTTTCATTAATAAGTGGCTCCGCGTCTTTAATATGTTTAGTATTTCGAGGAATTGTCGCTGAGATTAGAGATAGATTATTATAGATAAAATAGGAGTATTTTAATTTCCAAATTAACACATGTGAATTTGTTTTTTATTTAATTTGGTCTGTGGAAGAACTTGCATTTTACATAGGAAAATGTATAACAATATGCATGCAAGTAGAATATTGTTATAAAACAAGTTGTTAATAAAATAAATACATGGATATGGATGTGTTTAGAATAATCTATAATATTTAAGATGTAACCACTTGAATGTGTTTATTCTAGCGTTTTTAAGTGTCTAATTTTGTACTTGGATATTTACAAGTGTTACTTTCCTATACCTTTGCTGTACGAGGGTTTAACAAGTGTAACATAAACCCTAAACACTTTGATTTACGGTGTGCATGAGCCTGTATTATGCTACTTCCCCTCGAGCTTCCCGGGAAAATATTTATGATGTAATTCGTAGTGAGCTCCGTGATAGTGAAACCTTTGGTTTCAACCTAGGTATTACATAATGCAAAATTCATCACTGCAATTAATATCGATACTTATGTCCACTTGGCAGTTACTCTGCAGAGTTTGAAACTTGTTACTTTATATGCACTGTTTAGTAAATGCTTATAATTGTACAGAGTTGTTGTATTTTCTTGCTGTCAAAATGGAATTTTTTTAGATGTTTTACACCTGAAACAAACACTGTACAAACGTACAAATACACCTTAAGTTCCAACGGAGTAACATTCCAGATGTTATCAAGTATGATTTTAGAGTAGCTGTTTTTAAAAAATCCGTAAAATTACGGCGATTTATACCGAGTTCGAGGATGCATCCAGACTGCCAGTAAATCACAGTAAATGTATAACCTGAGTGTAAATCATATAGTTAATATATATTTGTTATTCTGCCATCGCTTACTGTACGGTATATTGTGTGTTTGTCAGTGCATATTTCATGCTGAAAATACTATGTAACATGTCTTTTCACGTTCCAAGTAAAGTCTGTGAATTACGGTAGTTTGTACCGTCAGTCATCAGTGATATTCTTGCAGGGTGTTCATTAAGAGGTTTATATTTAGTTTAAAATTAAGTGAGGGTTCTTTCACATTTCCCTAGGGGTGATATTGATATGAGTTCAATCCCGCCAATTGACCTAGGATTTTGTTTGCCATTACAAAATATAGTGTTTATACCCATGCTACAAAGTTACTAACGAATCAATTCATTCCACATAGTCTGTTATGATAAAAGACTATGCCATGTTGGCCGGGATGTCAATCCGCTTTGCGCTAATCTGTTAATACATCAAGGTTGGCCTTTTGGGATGGCCAAATAAAAACTTAGGTTTTTGAATGTGTGCATTGATAGCAGAATGCATTAATTTCTCCAATGCTGTGACAAGGAATTATATTTTGCAGTGCCAAGGTAAGTATAATATAATGTTCAAAGAATAACGTGTAATGAAATACTTTAACTGTGTGTTTTTCATCCAGATACTTCAATTGAAACACCCATGCGATATTGAAATAATGTATTTTAGGTCCAAGCATTTAGCTACATTACTACACATTGTATGAACACCATAACTTTTTTACGCTGTGGCCATTAAAATAATTCCTCTTACCTAGTACCTGTCAGGTGCATGGGACAGACCTAATACTTTCAATGAGGTCTCACTTATTTTGAATCTACTGTAGATTCCACACCACTAAATGATCTGGTCTGACACCCTCTGGCCGAAAGTGTTTGGGAAAAGATAAAAAAAGGGACAGGTCTGAGTTTGACACATTAAGCTATATGAACAACTTCGTTCTTTTTTTACCACAATTCTAGCACCTTCTGATTTTGACCCCTGTCAATAGAAATTGACCTTTTTTTACCATTTTAGCCATTGTTACCCCCTATAATCCTAAACCAATGGTCATAGGATGGTACAAACTATACATTTTGGAATCCCTTATGACTAGACGGACAATATGGCATACATTTCCCCATGATTGAAGCATTTTAACAAATTGACCCCTTTTAAAACTTAAAATTGGCCCTATTGAAAAGTGATACACAATTTGAGAGTATACCTACCTTATCATTTATGAAGGGTCCATACTAACTACCTGAGGTGTCAAACCTTTTCTGTTAGTGAGGGTAAACGATTGTGTTTGACCTAGGTCCGTGCTCCCTGCCTCTAATAGGAATATTTTGACTCGAAGCCACAGTTACAGTTTCAGAGGGATCGGAACTCATCGTTGTCTTCATGCTTCAGTACCTCGAAAAACCATGGTCAACTTATGAATTCTTCTTGATGAATGGGCATGCATAGGTCTACCACGGTAATGCATAATTTAAGGCGACTGAGTCGCTTCGTTAGTGATGAAATTAACGTTTTAATTATGAACAATTTTGTACCCAAAAACCATAGCAATTTATTTTGTGCGTGTGCAACCTATAATTTGCCCTACAAGAGGCGTGTACTTTGATTTTGTTCATGGATCGAACAAAAGAATTACCATTCCACGTACAAGAAAAACGAATTAGTGCGTGGCACCTAAACGTACCTAAGTAAGTACGGCGAAGTACACGAAGCCGTCTTGCAGTGACAGTACCACTAATATGACAAAGCAGTTATAATTTGAAAAAATCAACCAAACTTGCGAATTTAAAATGTCCAAACTTTTCAAAATGATTGACATAAAATATGTAATAAATAAATGAGAAGGTCAGAGTCCTCCACGGAATCTGAATTGCCATTCCATTTATATTTATTGAATATAGTGAGTGCAAATTAAAGAAATTAAAAAAAAAAAATACTCTCGTTTTAAAAAAAATGTTTAAAACTTATTGTTGAAGTCACTTGAAAAAGGACATACCGAATACATTCTCTGCGCTGTATCGACCTAGGTATCAAACCACTACTAATTCAACTTATATCACTGTAAAATCCCATATTAGTGTTTGTACAATTGTAACACCTAAACGCGGTGAACAATTTAAAACAAAAGGAAAAACACCATCACCTTTTTGTTAAAGCTGAGCATTCTCAGATTCCCTGCCCCATAAAACACTATAAAAACATTAAAATTCAGCACCACTATTTTTACAGTTAAATCAGAGCAAGGTGAATTTTAACCGAACACACTAAACACTCTGGCGAACAGTATTTTTCCGAAACGTTTCAAAGTTACCACTGCAAAAAACAGTGATTTAGAAACGTGGTGTCAAATCAGTATTATAACACATTATACAAAAAATATAAAAAAAGTAAAAAAAAACTCTATGATTAATTTTAATTTACATAAAAAAAATGTTTAGTTTTAAACATGTTAGATATAAGGTGTTTAGGAAAACAGACATTTCAAATGTTTAGAAACGTGGGGCAAAATAGTGTTTAGAAAAGTGTTTAAATTTCTAAGCACTGTTTTTGCAGTGTGTAATAGTAATGTTTAACTATATACTTGGTGTTATTTAACACACACACACTCACGGCACGCACACACACACGCACACACACACACACATGAACGCACACACACAAAAAATCTAAAAAATCAAAAAAACAAAAACTCTTATTTTTTTAAATAGGCGATCAAAGATGCCCACTCAAAAAACCAACCTATAGTGGCGCCCCTTATGAAACAATCTGTCTGTTTGGCTCCTTTACAGGACACGAGGGGTGAGGATAGCCCTCTGAGTGACCAATCAAATTAGGGTTGGGTGTAAACCATACCACCATTCGTACAGTATCTCTGATGTGCTCATACATTACATTACCTTCCAAACTAACCAATCAAAATAGTGCTTTTAAAAGCCGACAGATAGGCCACAGGGTTACGGGTAATACGCCATGACACCAAAGAAACCAGAAATGCTAATTCAGTGCATGACTCGCATAAAAAAATAGTCACCGCGTTGATAGCATACAGTCTTGTTAAGTACCCAGCATTATATAAGCGCAAAATAAAATTTATATTCGCTTCACTGAATGTTAGAACAAGTTTATTTATTCAAGATTAGGGAGCAGTCGAGAAAATGGACAGGATTTCAACTTTTTCTTCGGCAGAAAAATTCGTGTTCTCCCTTCCCTTCCGTTCAAAAAATTCACATTCCCTTATGAATGTTCTCTATTTAAAGGTTCATAACCCCCTCTTGCTGAAAAATGTTATGTCCCCTTAGTTTACATTTTTGTCTGTCCCTCACTCCTCCACCTCCCTCTCTTATCAAACAAAAAATTTATGTAAAATGACCGTTTGGAACAGTACTCAAACACAACTGCGAGCATCAATATCCTTTAAAAATCCAACATGGCCGCGTATTGCCGTGCAACGGGTGGTTAGCAAAATCCTTTTTAAAAGAGGACATTATGCAACGAATGAAACGAAGACGCATTGGAATTCAAGAACACGGTAGATAGAAGGTTCTGGCTTTCGGATCAGTTCGGCTCGGTTCAGTCATTGTTGGAAACGGGTCGATTCGACCGATTCACTAAGGGAATAAATAACGACACTTAAAACTACTTACGTGATTTAGGTTCGAGTTCGAGTGAAAGAGCTAAAACTGGGTCTTCCGAGAGAAGCAAACAAATAGAAAAATCGTAAAACACTTGTAGTCAGGTGGAAGTAGGTTAGGCAACATAGCCTGAGGATGAGTGGGAGGTACAGACTTTTTTATTATTGTAGATTTTAGTTCATAGGGCCTTAGCCAATAATTTTTGGAGGGTGTGCAAAAATTTGTTACAGTGCCATTTTTGAAAACCAATAGGTGCTACCATGTCAAAATCAATAAAAATCCATAAGTGTTTCCGATAGAGACAAATATGTTCTCGGTGATCCGGTGTTTTTAAGTACGAGGAAGTGTTGGTAATGTAATTTTATATTGACATTGCCACGAAAATCCAATATGGCTGCTCAAAAGTCCAATATGCTATCGGATCATTAAAATTGGATCTTAACACCTCATTAACCTATTTCGCTACTGAATACATGCTGAACAGCTAAAATTTGTTATGCAGGTGTTCAAAATCTGTTACCATTGGACACACTCTGCAAGTGTACTTTAACACCTCTAGAATGCATTCCCAACGCATCCGGGCCAGACAAGTGGTCATGCCACATGGCAGTTTAGAGGCTTGATTCCAGAGTCTATATGCATGCTTTATGCTTTACACTTATGAGATAATGTATTTGACACTAGAAAACCCTTATTTGGCTTTATCTGTTATGGAGGATTTTCAGGAAGTCAGATGGCAGCCAATACAGCCGCCTTAAAAAATAGTAAACCTACATTTATGGTATTATATGTAGTACATCAACTAATATTTTTATAAAGGTGTTAATTAAGGTATGGGATAAAGTATTTGACCATTTGACATTATTATCTGGAATTTCTGTTCTTTAACATGCAAAAATGTTCAAGATGGGGTGGGCCAATGTGGTGCCTTTTTACCTTCTTAAAACCTATAAATTAAGATACATCTGTATTGTATTTTTTAGTTAAAAACACCCAAAATGCTTATTAAGTTAAATTAAAGTATGAGATGTAGCCTGGGAGCATTAATACATCGTATTGGTATATTTGTTTTGATAACCTACTTAAAATTCAAAATGAAGGCAGTAATATGAAAATATGACAATTCGTAGGTTTTTAAAGATCTTAAAAGGCAGCAATATTGGCTTCCATCTGATTGTTAAGCTTGCTAACACACTTGAATTATCAGATATGAGTTCCTACTTGTGGGTATATAGAGGCGAATTATGTCTCTAACACAAATACTTGATGAATTATGGTCACTTGAATGCATTTCAGTGCGTATTGGGTTAGGGTGGCATATTGATTGTGTAATGTTGTGATCAATTCACGTCAATAACCGGTCCAAAGCTCCCATCGTGCTTTAAAATCTGGATCTAGTGAATAAAATTATGGCCATTTGAATGGAATTTGAAGTGATTAGCGGCCATATTGGATTCTAGAAAATGGCACCTGCACGAAATTTTGCAAAACCTCCAGAAAGTATTAGCTGAGGTCATCATTGACAAAAATCGATCAATGGAAAAAGTCTGTACTCCATTTCCACCCTGTGCCCACAAATCCTCCGATATTGGGTGTGGGACCACCGTTGTTAGGTTGTATGATTAGGTCAGTTAGGTTTTAGGGAAATTTACTCTTTGGGGGACATAGTGATCATTAAATAATAGGAATATCTACTTGGTCCTTAAAAATGCACTCTGTAAAGAGTAAAATATCATGAAAAATTAACGCAGAAAGAAAAGGAGTGAAATCGACTGATGTTTATACTCAATTTATATCTTAGGG
>JAMKCH010030493.1:0-17932 GCA_023653785.1 Ophioderma brevispina
TAAAGCTAAATCAAGTAGATACACAAATGAGTTTTTTTTTAACCCTCGCCCAACCAGGGTTTTTTGTACTACGTTCACGACCAAGGGGGTTACGACCCCCCCTGATTTTTTTCGTAATTAAAAGGGACAAACATCACTTATTTGGTACCAGTGTGTAGCTACATCATGTCCTTTCTTCAAATCAGGTCCAAACATTCAATTTTTAACAATATGACGTCATAGTGACGTCATACTGAGAGGCTTATTTTTACGCAAGATTTATAAGAAAATTGCCAAAATCGAGGGTTTTTTCGACCGTTTTTTTGGCCATTTATGCAAGCAACTTGGTATTTAATTTGGAAAATCATGATGGGTGCCAAAGTAGCATACACATATTATTACCTCTAAATTATAAGAAAAAATACAAGTATTTGCTTACAGTGTAAGCATCATGCTTGCATAAAGTACCCTTTTTTGGCATTTTACACAGTAAGTATAGGAAGGTGGCAACCACGAACCACCCCCGTACCTTCCGCCTTTGACGGACGCCCTGACCTCCCTGACAGTGGTACCGTCCATTTTTTTCGCTAAAATGACCGCAAAGGATGAACTTACAATTAGCATACTAGCCTTATATCATTTTCGTTTGCGTTTGTTAAGGGTTAAGTCGGGATGTGAAAAACAGTAAACTGGGCGAGTTTTTTTTGTATTGCTTGAAAGTTTCTTCCACAGTCGTGCGCCCGAATTCCTGAACGTGCGACCACCGACCCTGCATCAGTACGGCTACGTTCAATTCTGTTATTAGTTGAACTTTGTGGGAGCGTGTACCATGACCTGTGGTGTATATAATTCTAATGAACAGGTTAACTCGTGAGCATACCGTGGAGACACCTATAGAAAAGTGGTTCAAAGTAAATAATTTGCTCTTTGCCGATCATCTCATCCACTTGAGTTTCATCATATCTATCACTGACCATGTTTTTGGGCGGACTCTGCAGCCCAGAGTGAGTCTTGCGACATGGTTTTGCAATAATCTGGATCTTATTCACAATATTTTTAGAACTGCAGGTCCATGTAGGAGGACTAAATCTCCTCCCCACACACCTGCCGCTCAGTACATTATGAACAATGTAAACACACCGATAATTACAAACGAAACGCCGCCCCATGTTGCTTGAACGTTCAGGCCAGAGGGTTTTGGGGATGATTTCGGTAACCGGTTGTGCAAGGGGCACGTGACTGTGTTCCGTACACTGGAGTTGTCCTTCCGGCATAGGGGGCAGTTAACGCTCCTATACCGGATCTATCTTGCAAACAATAACCGGTGTGAAAGTAATGATATTCCGCCGAGATCCACAGGCCGGTCCCCATAGACAACAACAGAATAAAGCTGTAAACTAATGTTCAATGAGAAGCAACTGAATGGGTTGCTCTATTCTTTGACGTCGTAAGCCGTACTATGAGTACGGCGGACTATATATACTTATACCCCTGCTTCCGAACTCCATTTTCCCAGAGTCCACAGCTTGACACGGCCCCCAGACAACAGTCCATGTAGCAGCATGCACACGCAAATTTTTATCCAAAGGTACAATAAGAAAAGTAAAACATTGGCCTGAACAATTCATTTCAACAAATTTTCTTGTACGAACAGGTCCATCATTTACTGTTTGATGGTCCGATTTTGGTTTGCCATTCAAAGCAGAGTGCATGAAATTAGGGTAAAATCACGGTTTTATAGAAAATCTGCGTGCATAGATTTTTGCTAGGAAAGGATACTAAATTGTTAGATGCGGTGTGGCAGGAAACTATAGCCCCCTGGGTTCACAATACAGCCGGGGAACAATGGTGAACAATAGGCAATCGATTCCATTTGACTCTACACGTAACATAAATTTCAATCCACGCTTTAATTCGTTGTCGTCTATGGAGCTCGCGACTATGATACTTGCCGGACTATGATTACTGTACATTCACACCTTCTATAACTACAATCAGCCAACATGGTTGAATTTTTTTTTTTTTCTTCAAATTTCCAAGGCTAGGGGAGCGAATCCCTTTCCTCAGCTGCAGCCTTCTCCTAACGCATTATCACGTCCACAATGCCATATCAAAATTATTACAGTTTCACACACACACATACACACACGTACCATCACACCCACCCCCACACCCCCACCCACAACATATAACACTTTTTGTTGCTTATTGGTGTACAAATGAGCCAGTTTTTTAAAGGACTAATACGTAAGCTTTAAACGCCCCCATAGCATTGTAGTAAATTACATTTATGTATGCTACATCTAAATAAAATTAATATGATAACCATACACGTTATCAAAGGGTGTAACATATCTATAAACAGCGTAGCAATTACAAAATTAAAGTAATGGATATATAAATAACACACACAACACATACACACGCATACACTTTTTTTTGGCTTAGATGGTGTAAAAATGAGCCATTTGTCTCAAAGAACTAATACGTAAGGCTTGAACCCCCCCCCCCCCGACATTGTGTTTCGTACACACAACACACACTTTTGGCAAAATCTTAGAAATAAAGTGCCAATGTTTTTTTGGCAAAAATTAAAAAAAAAAACCCGATTACCCGATTAAGTGAAAGGAGGATTTTTTTTGGGGAATCCAAAATTCTCTCAAATTTGCACTTTGATCGGTTGTAGACCATCTACCGAGACCGTTTCGAAGGTTTAATTGGCCAGCAAGCCACGAAAGACAAACACGCAAAACCTTGGTTTTGAACTTGCCCGCTATCCTATCATCCCTATAGGGAAACCATGCTTTGAATTTCTGTCTGCCGCCTTATTACATAAAGACGGCGTAGATTCGCTTATTCACTTCAGGTGTGATCTAAATGCATTGGTAAACCATTCCCAATATGCAAAACAACCTGGGTTCGAAACACATTGAGGGCGCTTCTCTCTGGAAATCTCCTCATGTCTCTTTTAAACGACCCCATAAGGCATTGTGTATCCGTATATACACACAATACAATTTACAAACAATTTGACCTGAGACAAAAGAAGTTATTTTTGTCAATACATTTACCATTTAGTGGGTGACCTGAACTTTGCCCCATAACCACTTCACTTTAACCCATCAAAATTGAGATGTTGGTAGGAAGGTCGTATTTGCTAATTACCCAAGTAAAATTTAAGCCCGAGAAATGTTTCCTTTTTATGTTATTAAAACGTTCCCAAATATGGTCGACCACAATCTTTTCTATGGATCAATTAAACATTGGTGCTTCTATCCAAATAGCTGGGTGTTTAAAAAAAAACCTGAAAATCTACCAAATATGACTAAAAGGGATCCAAAATATACATCTATAAAACGATTTCTATTTAGGATTAAGCTGAATTTGCCAAATTGTTTAAGTCATTTGGCAAATTATGCTAAACAAATTTTAATCAGTTAAATAAAGCAAAGTTAAAAGCAAAAACATTTTTTCCTGTATTTTAGGAACTTTTGGAAAAGAACACCACTTTTTAACCAAAAGTATAACAACCGAGACAAAGAAATAGAAAATGATGCCTTCAAGGGCTCATTTCTACGTATAGCCCTAACGTCCCTTAACTACATTTAAATACTCTTTTGAAAAAAATCACGGAGCGGTCCATTGCCTTGATTATGAGGAAATTGGCCATAGATAACGAAAGATAACGCTAGCTCCCTTTTTGCGGTGAATCGTCAGATTTTCCTCTAAGGACGTTATAGGGATATACACCATTTACTAAAAAAACTCGAAACAGATGTCGCTACTACCCACATTGATAAGTGTCCATCTATTCTAAATCCTAAACGAGCTCACGTATATGCATAACGCCACTTATCGAGGAAAAATCTGAAATCACCCAAAAAAAGTGAGGTAGTGGGATTTTTGTTGTCAGATCTAGGAGCAATTTCCCACTAACCCAAGGCAGGGGTCCTGATTTGTGGGTTTTGAAGCGATTAAGGGACATTAGGGATACCCCTCACGTCCCTAGAGAAAATGACTAGCAACTTGACGTACACCGCAAAAAAGGAGGTAGTGGTATTTGTGTTGTTAGATCTAGGAGCACTGTCCCCGTAAATACAAGGCAGGGGTCCGCTCCGCGATTTTTAAAAGTGGCAAACATGGCATTGTGCGGGAATGGATTGAACCTTCGTTCTACGAAGAGGGGAGGAGGGGGGGGAGTGTTCCACGTTTTTGTCTGGCTTGCTCAAAACCCCCGTTTTTGATGCCAAATGATTTTTCTGTAATTTCATTGTCAATTTTCCGCTCCTTTTCATCCAAACCAAGCATACAGGGTGATTCCAAATATTGGATAAGGGGAGATGGCAACCACACCCCACTCCCTCTTCGGGAAAGAAGTATACAAACATGCCTAACACAACACAGACATATCACAGACACTTGATTTTGGTACCAATACTCTCTAAATTTCTTAGATTAAAACGGAGGACAAATCTAAATTTTGATTCAATGTATTTTGATTTAAATTTTAATCTAAACATTAGATTTGTCCCTGATAGCAACAAATTAGATTAGTTTTTAATCTAAGAAATTTAGAGAGTGTATAGCTATGGTCGTCCTCTTTCCATTGATACCAGATTGAGTACCAACATGCCTAGTTCGCTGTGTCAGCAAAACTGCCAATTTCCATAGACAGTGTAAAATAGGGGAAATTCAATTTTTTGCCCAAAAGGTTAGGAATATCAGATTTTCATGCGGTTTTTGACTCTACTTGATTCGAAATGATTCGTTTTATATAACGAAAACATTGCAGTGCTATAATAAGGTGTTTGTGTTGCTAAAATATGCGAAATGTCAATTTTCCACCTTATTTTCGTACTTTCCTCAACATATGACATGGTGACGTCATGATGGGGATGTTGGTACTTATTTTTGTACTAATGGAAAGAAGAAACTCTAAGCTATCCTTTGGTACCATTTACAGGAATCGGATGTTCAGTAACGAAAATCACAGGGGGTGGGGTGGTTCACTACCCTTCGGGAGTTTTGTTACAAAAATGGGTCAGGTAGACGAAGGCTAAGAGATATAGAAAATCATAACTTTGTGACAAAATCCCGGATCCGGAATTTTTGTTATACACAGTATCCTATGGTACTGCAAAACTACACGTATATGTTAACCACGTCAAAAAGAAAATTATGTTGCATCTCAAACTTTGAAACTGAGCCATTTTGGCGACTATCTTTAGTTCTTGACTATTTCAATTAACCCTCGTCTACCTGAGCCATTTTTTTTGTAACAAAACTCCCGGGGGGGGGGTCCCTGTGATTTCGTTACTGATCATCCGATTTCTGTAAATTGGATATCATAGGATAGCTTTTAGTTTCTTCTTTCCATTGGTATCAAAATAAGTACCAACATCCCCATTATGACGTCACTATGACCTCATATGTTGAGAAAATATGAAATAACGGATATAGTGGTGGAAATTGATATTTCATAATTTTAGCCAATCTCACATTATTATAGCACTAAATTTCTCATATATATAAAACTAATCAGTTCCCATCAAGCAGCCAAAAACCGCATGAACAAGAATATTCCCAATTTTTTTGGCGAACAAATTGAATTTCCCATATGTGTGTCTATGAAATTGACAGTTGTCTGACATCGATTTTTATGACGTCATTGTGACGTAATGGGGGCTAGGCATGGTTGGTAAACAATGGAAAGAGGAAGGACCCTAGCTATCTATTTTTAAACAAATCAAGTGTCTGTGATATTCCTGTGTTAGCTAGGCATGTTGGTACTTTTCTCCCGAAAGGGGGGGGGGTTGGACGGGGCCCCTCCTCAATTTAGATAACCATGTATCTACCTACACACTAACCCCGGTGGATGTTTGTTTTTGGAAGAAAGGAGCGGAAAATGTCAATTGACAATTACATAAATAATTTGGCACCAAAAAAGGGGGTTTCAGTAAGCCGGAGAAAACCATCCCCAAATCCCCCACCTCCCCTTTTTCGTATACGAAGGGTTAAACCAAAAGTTAATTTCAAATCTCTGTAGTAAGCATCTAAATTGAAACTTCACAAGTTGGCTTTAAAAGACGTACAGAAAAATATTACTTTCATGGTATAGCTAAAAGCCCCGTAGAAGATTCCATCCTAATTTTTTCCTGAACGTACTAAGCTGCTTTCCAAAATATGTCAGTATTGCGATGCGGTGTGAGCGACAATATGTAACGGTTAAAGACACACAAATACAACATACAACACAAAAAAAGAGTGTACTTTTCTGGAAATAACCGCGTGTCCCTTTAAAATTGTTATTCGAATGTTGATAAGTAAATTTATGCAGACACTTTTTGGTGACTAATTTAAGAAAGATTTTATTCTAAAACAATTTTAAATGATTAATCGTAATTACTCAAGATAGAAAACCTTGAGTTACATGACATGTATAATAAGAATTACAATAGTACCACACTGAAAAGCCGCAAACACAACTAAGTTGTCTCAAGGCCATTATTATAACGCTGCCATCAGGAAATTATCAGAATCATGGTCGGCGTTCATAATTTAGGTGTGCTGCTGGCTAATTAGCGCACTGCCTAGCAGCACAAAAGCTTAGACTGTCATATTTTTCCAAACTCTCCCATTTAATTTTCGGATAGATCGAGAGAGCAAAGCGAGATAAGCTTCTTGCCGGTAAGTGTCAGAATTCGCGCGAAACTCATGACCATATTATGAGTCGAACGTTATAAATGGGCCGTTAATTATTGTCTAACATACTAGTCTTAAAACAAGTTTGGGGTGTCGTGAATATGAAAAAAAAATGTGCAGAAAACCAGCCAACCAAACGTTAAGTAATAGACATTATTTGTTGTTTTAAATTGCTGGACTATAAAGACAAGTCCTAGTCGAATACTATGGATTATTTTGTTTTTTTGACTTTATGTATAGCTTGAACTGCTGAACATAATTCAAGGTTGACGAAGCGACTTCGCTGAGGGTTAAATACATCGCGGGTTTGCCAATTGAAATCTTATATTAGTAGACTAAACGTGGCCTGGTGTTTATGATTAACTTCATTAGGTACCGTGTTAAATTGTGCGATTTATTCATTTTGGAAATAAAAAAGGAACGTTTAAATAATAATATTACACAAGATACGCGCATCACTTTGATTACATAACCATTCTTAACGAGCTATTATACTGTATTGCAAAGTAATAAACAGTTTGCCGAAGAAGTAAAATAACTACGTACTATGTTTCTTTGCGATACGGATCTAAGGATCTTTCCCTAATAGAAAAATGGCTACTATTCAATTAAAGTACTTATTAGTAACAGATTCAGGATTGGTCAAAATAATACCATCCCAAACCTTTGAAGCAAATACTTGTCATCGAAAGTTTACATTAATTGGTGTGGATTATCGGCTACGGTATCCTGAACAAATTTTGTATTGAGATTTGGGTTAATGGTACAGAAACATGCATGCCAATTTTCATTTTCCCCAAAAAAAGATTCTTGAGATATTTCAAATTTTAATATGGTTCTCGTTATTTCCATAGACTTTGTTACAGGGACTGATTTTGACACGTTTGTCAAAAGGACAGAATATGGACAAATTTAGCCGAAAAACCTTGTCTTTTTTAGTTGTAGATTGTGTCTGTAAGACTAGTTTTCATTTTATATTTTCAATATATTTAAGAACATATTCATAATTACTTAACGTATTTATTATAGTAGATTTTGCACCCATCGTGTCACCCTCTCCTAGTATTTGATAGGTATGTGCAATTGAATGAAGGGAATTGCTAGGTAGAAAATAAAATTCTAACTCTTACATCTAAACAAAACATTCCGATGGCGTTATTCTATGCTTCTGATCATCACTCAGTCGAACGTAAACGTATTTCTAGCTAACTAATACTCTCAACACACTTTTCCCTCTTGTGGTGTTTACCCAAAAAATAACATTACGAATCGATGTTCCTTCTCTGTCGCAAAAAATGAAACCTCGCTATCGACGCTGACCCCACCCCCTCAAAAAGTATGTTCCTGTATCAACCTTTTTGTTGACGTTGGGTTCAGTTGGGTCTTCACGGCAACCATTTTTCAGTCCCCGATTTAGTTTCCGTTGTCGGTGTGGAGGTCCCTGACTTTGCTCCGGCGGCATATCTCCTTTTACAGCACACCGATAAAGAATATTTGGCTAGGCTATCGAAACTTAGTTTACGTGCCGTTGGCAGCCCTTTATTGAATGATTGTATGATTGAATGATTGGATTTTGATTGTGTTGATTGAGTGAGTGATTGAGGGATTGATTTAGTAGGTGGAAGTTGCGCACACAGCCTGAGGATGGAAACTGGAGTACAGACTTTTTTTCTATCGATATTTTTAGTTTATTATAACCTAAGCCAATAATTTCGAAGGGTGTGCAAAATTTTGCCCAGTGCCATTTGTGAAAATCCAATATGCTGCTTCATGTCCAAAAATCATTAAAATTCCCTTAAGTATTTTGATAGAGACATTTTTTTGCGGTCTCCGGTGTGTTCAGATGAAGTGTTAATAATGTGATTTGATCATATAAATTGCCACAAAAATCCAAATGGCTGCTCCAAACAGTCCACTATGCGCTAAGAGCATTAAAATGACCTCATTTCCTCCAGTATACCTATTTATAATATGCAGATTAATGCTGAATACATAAAATATGTTCGCAGGTGTCCAAACGCGTTACAATTGAAACACAATCTGCCAAGAATTATTTTAACACCGGAGCATGCCATTTCGAAAGCTCCAGGCACGTAAAGTGTCTCCACATTGCGTGTAATGGATGGATTCTAGTGTTTATTTAAATGTTTTATGCTTTACACTTATGAGATATATGTATTTGGCTACTAGAAACCCTTATTTGGCTTTCTCTGTAATCGAATTTTTTATATTCAAGATGACAGCCACTATACCAGCCTTTAAGATATTTAAAATATATTGATTTTATTATATGTAGTTACATCAACTAATTATATTATAAAGGTGTAAATTAAGGTATGGGTAAGTATTTGACAATTTTGACATCATTATCATTTTGTCGTAACATGCCAAAAATGTCTAGATAGGGGCCAATATGGATGTCTTTACTTTCTTTTAAACCTATAAATTACGATACATCCGTATTGTAATTTAGTTATAGCATCCAAAATGATCTTAAAGTTTAAATTTAAAGTATGGATCTATGTCTTGAACATACAAAATAGCGTCAGGTCTGTTTGTTTGGACAACATGCTTAAAACTCAAAATATGGCGGGGACCAATATATATGAATATTGACATTTGTAGGTTTTAAAGATCTTAAAAGGCATTCATATTAGCTGCCATTTTGATGGGTAAGCATGTTAACACACTTGAAATGTTGATATGAGTTCCTACTGGGTACAGAGCCCAGATTTATGCCTCTATCACAAACACTTGATGAGTTATGGTCAATTGGATGATTTCGGGGCATAATGGATTTCGGGGTGGCCATATTGGATTTGATTGTAATGTTGTGATCAAATCACATCAAGAACCTGTCCAGTAGATTCCTCGTGTTTTAAAACCTAGATATAGAACATAAAAGTATGGCCATTTGGATGTATTTGAGAGTGGTAGCGGCCATATTTGATTTGTAGAAAATGCCACTGCACGAAATTTTGCACACCCTCCAGATATTATTGGCTTAGGGCCTTATAAACAAAAATCAATCAATAGAAAAAGTCTGTACTCCATTTCCACCCTGCGCCCACCATTCCTCCTGACTAATTGGTTGATTGATTGGTCGAGCATTTTTTCGTATATGTGTTTTAAAAAGGTGGCCATAACCATGAGGGCGCACACAAACAGACCAGAAAACCCAAGAGAGATGGCGCTGTTGCAGTTGTCAGTCGAACACAGACAGCCCTTTCCTTTGAGGGTAGAGCTGTCATCTTCCGCTTCATCCTAAAACTTTATGTAACTGCTCATCTTCGACGCACCCATTACCAGGGTCTATGTCTTTCTTTTCGCGATGCAGACACGATTACTTTATGTTTAGTTCCACATCACTGCAAAACAACAATTATTTATGGAATAAATAATGATAAATTGTTTGGGTTTTTTTAAATTGTAAATCAATGAATGAACCACGACGACTGAAGCGCTATGAAACACACGTTAAATTAAAATCTCCATGGTTTTGCAGAAAATTTAAATTACAACTCAAAATTTACAACGTCAATTTTCATACACAGTATAGAATAGGGGAACATTTTACGCTGTTATACTATGGAAATTGCTGACATGTGTGCACTGTATGACGTATTCTGACGTTAAGCTAGCATGGTTTGGTACTCATGTGGTAGTAATGGAAAGAAGATGACGATAGGTATCCATATTGCACCCAAATCAGGTGTCTTGGTATTCCTGTTTGTACTTAACATGTCGGTCTACTTCTCTCCTGGATTTTCTCTATTGTAAATACCAATACACGAAGGTGTCATTTTTAATTCGTCTTCAATTTAAATACACGACGTATTTCAGGGAGAAGGTTAATTTTGTTGTTGTTTCTTTTGCACATTTAAATATGTAACTATTGCAGGCAGTTTACATTTTGTAACGGTGGTTAAAAGGAGCTAACTTTCCAGAAAGAAATGACATTTGTCGGGGGGGGGGGGGGGGGGACTTATTATTTGACCTCCTGTTTATGTATCCACTGTTTCATATGTTCTATATCATGATAGTATGTTTCACAAATTAATTAGTTCGATAGGTGCCGATTTTAGTATTGGTAACTAATTATTAAATAAATGTACTTAGTAAATGTATGGGTAAGACATATAACCCACAGTGACCATTGAACATTAAACGCACATGGCAAGTACTTGTTCATGCCCAGCTTAAGTTACCCGAGACCACTTACTTGGGTGAAAAAAAAAAATCATAAAGATCATTTTACAATACTATCGCACATTTAGCTCTTTAAAAACCATGTTGTACACCTAGTGATTGCAATCTGATAACCCGTTACTAAAATGTTTTAGTGAGCACCAAGAAAAACAAGCAGTCGCACTAATCTGAAAAATTGTGGAACGTTTGGTTTGTTAGCGCCACGCATGTTTAGAACAGGTAGCAATTTATTTGGGACGTAGTCCACGCCTTCTAGTTGAGTGTGGTTGGTTCAGGATTATTCAAGGTCAAAAAGGTCAACATTTATACGGCTTATGATGCGTTATAATTGCTAATTTTTTTTTTTTTGTTTTCCAATTGCCCTAGAAAGACAAAAGATGGTTGTCTATCCCAGTTTTGTGGGTCAATAAACCACATAAAGGTCTTGAGGGTACACATGAAAGTCATCATTCTTTCAGCATAGAAAGCACTTTTAACAAATGTTGTCCACGTTTTCTCGTTTCTATAATGTGTTGAAAAACAGCCAAAATTACTTTTGGAAAATCAGTGGATATCGGATGATCTGATAACTAATAACCATTCTTGGACAAAATTTCATTTGGACCACATCAGAACATTGTTGTGAAACACTGGTAAATTGTGTTTTTAAACCAAACTCCGGAAACGGCATACCAGGGGGGGCCGCGATTAGTGATTAGGCCTGCGCCAGCAAAGGGCGGGGCGGGCACAAAAAGAGAAAAACAAAAAACCGGCAAACAACGCGGCATGAGGTGGGGAGGAGATAACAAATTTTGAAGGGAGGACTGGCCAAAAATTACTAAAAAAACCAGAACCCCAATCTGACAAGCAAGGGCACCTAACGCGGATCCAAAAGGATACAACTGAACTTCACAAACAATGGCAAAAAAATTATTAAAAAAACTACTTAATGAGAATTGCAACACACCCTTAGGGGGAACACATGAAACTCAACATACAACTATACACATTAAACAAACCGACGTTTCGGGAAAGATAAAACCTTCCTTCATCAGGTTAAAAAAGACCAAAAGGGTCTACATGTAAAACAAAAGCTGCAGCCCAGTCACAAGGCAAGAGCCTAATGAAGAACAAAGCTGCAATAGCAAGAGAGGTGGGAGAAGAAGCAACCAAAAAATCTGAAAATAAGAGGATAAACCACATACCAAAAAAGAGGAAAAATCAAGATTAGGGAAATCTGAAATCAATAGGGTATGAATAAAGAGGTCTAGACAGCCAAAATAGGATAGAAAGCCAGAAAGGTTATGGTAGGCAACTCTGATCAAAAATATTAAAACAAGAAAAATACAAACAAAAACACAGAAGGGAAAAGATTTGAAAAATCAAAAATCTAAAACCTGAACAAATGGACGGACCACTGTTGACAAAACTTCAACCAACTCTAAACTGCATGGCCCCACCCTAGGTGGGACGTCCAAGCGGTATTTAACGTCTCACGCGTTATCCCGCTACTCAGCCATACAGCAGTGTGTGCCAAAGCAAGCCAAGGTGATCTCTGGAAGCAGCCCTTGCTCCGGAGGGTAGTCCCAGTTACGCCAATGCGGGTAGATAGGAATGTTTCTTGATGCTTACATTAAAGCTGTGGAAACTGAGATCTGTAATGTTCCTCCTAGAAGGGTTATTCCAACATCAGTACTGAAGAAGCGTGTGCCATCACTAAGATACAGAATAATCAGTCTGTAGTAATTAAGGAGGCGGATAAGGGATCAGCCATCGTTATCATGGATACGGAAGCGTATTAGCAGAGTGCCATCGCCAACTTAATGATACTACATACTACCATCGTGGAAGAAAGATCTACTACCAAATCTGAACTCGACGCAGTTTTTCCTTGGCTGTTTGTTGAAAGAGGCCTCATTTTTCGCTGGCGTGGCGTTATTGACGAGGATATGCGATCGGTTCTAAATCCCACCCACGCTAAGCCGGGCCGTTTCTACATTATACCAAAGATTCATAAGGAGTTACGACCATTTTCTGTTTGGTAGTAGACCCATACTCAGTGGTTGTGTACAGAGCTTACAGAAAAAATCTCTTGGTTTGTGGGAATCTTCATCTTAAACCACATGTTGAAGACCACTCCCCTCTTTGTTGAAGATGACAATGATTTCTTACGCAAACTTAGTCCACATCATTACCCATCATGGTCCACTACCTGATGAGACATCTTATTGTACTATGGATGTTACATCATTGTACACCAACATCCGACTATGATTGTATGAGGCTTGCTCGTACTACTTAGTCCGTCAACACAACATTTCTAAGGTCAACATTCTCACCAAGTTCATGGAACTTGTTCTAACTCAGAATAATTTGAGTTTGCCGGGGAACACTTCATTCAAGGGAAATTCTTGGGACAGCGATTGGTACGGTACGCGTTATGGCACCTCTGGGGCTGTCTATATGGGTCGTTTAAAGAGGAGTTTCTGTTTTTGGCCTCCCACAAACCACTCATCTGGCTTCGTGACATCGATGACGTTTTTAGGATATGGAATACGGCCAAGAGAAACTTGAGAAGTATGTTACTTTCTGAATTCGAGGACACCCAATGATTTAAGTTTACAGGGAAGATACACAGTCAATCCATTCTTGAATTATGGTTAATCTTCGCAATGGTTTATTTGGGACGGATTGTACTCTAAACCCACAGATCTCACCAAGTACCTTCAATGGTCTTCATGTATCCAAAACATACCAAAAGAGTCTTCCGTATAGTTTGGCATTTGATTAAGACGTATTCTGCTCCTCTGATGGACCATTGAACACAAGGATTAGTCAGCTTAAAGATCATCTTATGGCAAGAGGGTATCCTACCAAAGCTATTGAAAAAGAAAACCAAAGGAAGCTATTCGCACTTCCTAGAGATCAAGCTCTTTCAAACCTCAACAAACAGATACCAAGTCTAACTAAAGATCGTGTGTGTTCCTTTTGTAGTTACATATGACCCGTCACATTCAACTCTATCTTGCTTACTGCAATCCACAAGGTAATTTGCCAACCTGCACCTATTATAGGACGTTGCAAAGAAGCGATCTTGGAGGCTCTATGGTTGCTTTTCGGAGGGCCACCTAATATCAAAGGACAATGCTTGTCCGCACTACTCTTTAAAGCGCCTTCTGTGTTCTCTTTGGAGAAAGCTTCAATCACTTGTGGAAATGGGCTGGTGTCAAACATCAGCATCAATCTGGGTCAATTCAACAGACTGTTGCGGGACGGAGTTTTACCAGCCATTGTTACTGGGGAAGAGTTTATTATCAGACAGTCGTTGGTGTTGAAACTGCCAGTCCACCAATGTTGTGTATCTGATCACTTGTAAGGGGGGGGGGGGGGGGAAAAAAAAAATGTGGGATTGCAGTAGTATGTGGGCGAGACTAAAAGAGCCCTAAAACCCCGCTTGCTGGAACTGTGGTGACACCAAACATAGAGATAAACCTGTTGCCCACCATTTTAATCAAGCCAACACACTGCTGAAGATATCACCATTTTAGCCTTGATGGACCGGGCAGCCAAAAATCTTTACCAAAGGCAGGCTCTTGAGGCCAAGTGGATGAAAAGTTGGCAAACTTTGCTCTAGGGGTATAAATCTTAAGGGTGTTCATTGAGTAGGCTACTTGTCTTCTCTCTCCCCCATTTTAGCTTTGATTAGACTTTTGTTTTCAGAAATTGGATCACCTTGGCTTGCTTGGCACATGTGTATGGCCTGGGAGCGGGATTTATTTAACGCGTGGAGCGTTAATACCGCCTGGGAACGTCCCACCTAGGTGGGACATGCAGTAGGAGTTTGAGTTTGTCAACAGTGGTCCGTCCATTTTTTCGGTTTTAGATTTTGGATATTTTCAAATCTTTTCCTTCTGTGTTTTTGTATTTTTATTGTTTATATTTTTGATCAGAGTGGCCTACCATGACCTTTCGGGCTTTCTAGCCATTTGGCTGTTAGACCTCTTTATTCATACCCTATTGATTTCAGATTCCTAATCTGATTCCTCTTTTTTGGTAGTGTCTATCCGCTTATTATTCAGTTTTTTTGTTTGACTTCTTCTCCACCTCTTTGACTATTGCCAGCTTGTTCTCATTTAGCTTCTTGAATTGGCTGGGCTGCAGCTTGTTTACATGTAGACCCTTTTGTTCTTTTTTACCCTGAGGAAGAAGGTTTATCTGTCCGAAAACGTCGGTTTTTTTTAATGTGTTATAGTTGTCTGTTGAGGCGTGTTCCCCCTAGGGTGTTGCAATTCTCATTAAAGTAGATTTTTATTGAAGGACGGACTTTTTTTTTGGTTAATAGTAGAGCTAATGTGACCACATGGTCCTTTCTAACCTTGAACAAAATTATAATTAAAAGGAACCTTTTTTGTATATTTGGTATAGGCACTAATTATAAAATAATGATGGGAAACACTGTCCGGGCCTTCTAGTGTGCGTTGGTCAGATATCAAAGATCAAAGGTCAATGACCTTTATTAAGCAGGTGATGGGTCTAACTGCTCAGCAATTGGCATAGAGCAAAAAAGGGGTGGTGTATATAATCATGTTTGGGGGGTCAATAAAATAATAACAATATTTAAGCTTACAAATGCAAACCATCATTTCTTTTCAGCATAGAAAACACTTTAATCCGGAAATTGTTACCAGTTTTTTCAACGTAAATTAGCAAAGTCGTCAGTCTGCTACAAATATTAAACAACAATAGTGGACATATATCATTAATGGAAAAACAGCACAATATATTGTCAAATCAGTGAATATGGCTCTTGGACAGATCCTCGAACTGAAGAGTCTTGTGATTGAATAGTGTGGTACTATTGATAGACCTTTTTGCATAAATCTTCCATGGGTACTATTAAAACCCACATTTAACCACTGGCTAATGCGCCATCTCCTGAAATAGTCGGGACATGGCACGAACCAAATATCACGGACCACATCAAGCGGCGCTGTGATTCACCCGCAAATGTCTCTCACAACCCCCCCCCAAAAAAAAAAAAAAACACCAACACATCCAAACAGGACCAAACTCGGACACACCATTCCAACGACCTTCCTTGTATATAGGTGGAGAATAACAAATTGCGTGAGCGCCAAGGTCTTGGAAGGTACGTACCATACTCAATAGTGTAAGCGCTCTCATCCTGAGAGGGAAAATACAATGTACTAGTGCTAGCTTCTCCACAACCTTACCCTTACACAGAATACCACTGCATGGCTTAATCGGTGTCGGAAGAAGGTCGCAGAAGTCACCAACGTCAACGCAAACCCTGTCAATGCCCACCGTAGTCGCTAATGCTCGGGGTCCGATGCTATGTCGATCAGCCAAGAGGGATTGGACGGCCGACACCCCTCTCCGTTTGATTAACACATGCATCAAATAGGACGATGGAAGGTAGAAGCAGAACTCCAAACCGATATTGTCCAAAATATCTGGATGAAGCCCTCTTTATAGAATGCCAGGAGGAAGCGTGAGCTCGTACATCATATGCCCTAACAGACGCCAGTCAACCAATCATGGTGTTTTGTGTGCATTTCAGATGAATGAGGAAATCCAGCTGGCTCAATGTGTCCATTGGCTGCAGGTTGTTCTGAGATGTCTGCAACCCCGTCTGCATGATATGGTGAGATCTGGCAGAAGAGGCACACAGGTTCGGGGGTTTAAAAGAAATGAGTCTGATTCTTGGCCAAAAGCCTGCATGGGAAGAATTACAGGACCTCATTATGCTCAATCGGTGGTGGGCCTCGGGCCGTAGACAAGGCATGTATATCCGAACACCCTATGGCCACAAGCCACAGCCACAAGCCGGAGTAGTGACGTTCCAGAAGGACACTAAGCTTCGTTTTGGGTTTTAAGCTGTTCACCAAGAATTGCAAGACCAATGGCAAATCCCACTCGGACAAGGCTACGAACCGGGGACGTACCTTTCACCAGATTGGACAAGAGGGGACTGAAATAAACCGTCATGCCATCACTGAGCCCTTCACGAATCTGGCCTGTGGCTGTTCGGTAAGAAAGAAACCTCGGACAGTCAGGACACTAAATTAAACCCCACTCCTGAAAGACTTCCTTGAGAAAACTTGCCACCTGGTCTACGGTCTCAAAAATTGCATGGATCGAACCCTCTATCGACACACCATGCATGGTAGCGGGACGGTGGGCCTCGGCGGCCGGCAGAGATCTATAATTTTATACTTTTACTGTGGGTACGGTGGAGGTCGGAACTCCTCACACTCTAACGTCTGAAAGCATACACAAGGAGGCGGCTTCAATTTTTATTCAAGGTTCAATTATTATTAATATTCAGCACACAACATCACACAAAACATTGTATTCCAATACAACTTTTGAACCTGTTGTCATACACAAGGTCAAGAGCTCCAACTAGTAGATCAACTTTAATATCTTGGAAAGGTTAGCACAGAGGTTGGAATCGATCTTCCTACGGAATGTACCTGAAGTTGGAATGGGCCTTCCCTACGGAATGTACCTGAAGTTGGAATGGGCCTTCCCTACGGAATGTACCTGAAGTTGGAATGGGCCTTCCCTACGGAATGTACCTGAAGTTGGAATCAACACACAAAATACTCTGCCACTACTAGTTTGATTCCCTATACTACAGTCTTTCCCTTTTTTGCTATACCCTTATTATACCAACCTGGCACAAAAAAGTATCTCGGCTGTTTTTCGATCATTACTGTGCCAAAGTCAGACCATTGTGAAAGTTTTCGAAATATACATTTTGTTGCCGAGGTCTGGCTCGTCATTTAACACCTCACTTGTAAAAAGCGTGCAAAAATGGCTGAGATAGAGCGGCCCGGAAAGACGCAACCCCCCAAACCAAAAGTTGCAGTTTTTGGATTTTTCAATGGTCACTGTGTGGTTACAACGCAATATACTGTGTTGTTATTGATGTACACAAAGAAGTTTCCGACTGAATGAGCGAGAAAGCCTACTGCAATAGTGATTTGTGGTACAAGTGTTCGTGTCTCAGTAAATGCAATGCCCATTGAAAAATCCA
>JAMKCH010030494.1:0-51217 GCA_023653785.1 Ophioderma brevispina
TAACACGACTAACCTCGGTTGCATCAAATTGTGGGTATTCTCTTTATTAAACATTCTTACTAATGATTCCAGTGAGTGTTACCCTTGATCCGTGGAAAAAGTAAAATTGCCGCATTTTGTTACAATAAGCCCAGAAGACTTATTCTTGCATCTCCTTAAAGAATTTTTCCACCGTTACATTAGATGGTATATAATTAAGTAATATACTTCTGAAGTAGGTCAAAATGGCGGTCAAAAATTGGTTCACTATATGGGGTACCATGTAGAACTACTACACAGGGAAAATGTTTTGTCTTATCGGATCTGGAAGTGAATCTGATACTTGAAGGCTCTTATAGAGCACGCTCAGACCCATTTGTGCGGTGGACCGGCACTATAATCGAGATGGAGGTGATTGCGGAGCTATAGATTTAAAACTGCTACTGTCTGGACGCTAAACCCCCGCAGCCGAGAGCAAGTGGCTGTAAGCCTCCTAAAACTAACACGGGATCCGTCTGCTCATTCAGTCACGGGAAGGGTATTTAGCCGGCTGACTCTTTTTTCAGTTTGTAGCACTTATGGACCTCTTGTTCACATTCATGCGGGGGACAATTGATATAATTATAACGAACAATATAACAGTGTTGAATCTGTAAAGGAGTTTTATTATGGGATAAAGCCCAATTTTTGGAAAAAATAAAGATTTGATGACGTACGGCATTGATTGGTTTATTATTTTGCTTCGGGGGACCCATGCAGGTAAACCAAATGACGTACGTATCATACATTGGAAAACAACAATCAGATATCGTAATCGTACGTCGGTTTTTGAATCAGGAGGAAAAGGTAAATTGAACTGTTTAGAATAATAACACGGTGTCTGGAAAAAATAAAATAGCACTTTGGGCAGAAGGCCATGTATAGACCTTGATTTAACATAGTCGGATTTATACATATCGGTCGCCCCCGAAGTGCAAACTGAAATCTGAACCTGACACGAGTGACCTGGTACCTGACCACGTGACACAACTATTCATCTCGTTACCGTTTATAACTACATACGGCAAACCAGCAAGCATTCGTTGTTTCCTGTGTCAAGCGTATCGATCAAGATGTGAGACTATATGGTGGTTCTGTACAGGTAGGGTAGGAAACGATCTGCTCGGATTTGGGCATTGGGGATTCCAACCGGCAATTTGGGAAACGCTACATGCATTTACTTATGGCAGTCTCGGTCCCCAGTGACATTAAAAAATAAATTCTCTTAACCTTTGTTCAAAAGTACTCTTAGTTAGTATCATGATAAATTAAGAAAAAATATGAAGTCACATCAATCATGATTCTGTTAAATACCTGCTGCCATAACTCAAACTCAGAAACTTCCCCTGCAAAACGTATCTTCTCAAACAATCATAATACCCTTGAACATTACGCGCCATGGCTACAGCAGATAAGCAATGGGCTCTGTAGCCATGCGCACCGATACACGCTAAGATCAAAAACAGCCCTCTATAATTATTATACAACCAAACACAGGCACTCCTGTCAATGCGCAGGTCTGGTGGAGTGTGTTCTATTCATGTGGCAGTTTTAGAAAAAATTAGAGTTGCAGTGCAAGAGAGGTGTCATGCGGAATTGCGTATTTGTCCGGTTGGGTACTTCTAGTGGTGATCCCTTCGGGTGTACAGTTTGAATTTCATCTTCCATTTTAGCTGCAATATGCCATACTTAATTTTTGTTGAAATGTAGAAGGAGTGAAGGTGCAGATCCTTAATTATTCTGGAAACTGAGATCTCCAGTGTATAGTCATACTGAGGAAGCTATAGCTGCTCTGTTTGAAATCTTGAATTTTACTAATATTCCTGTTGTACACGGGTCCCAGGCAGAGCAACATATTCTAAATGTGAATACCAAGGCTGATTGTATTTCTGGTGTGGCATCATTCGGTGCTTTATGTAGATTACGGCGCAGAAAACCAATACCACTACTAGCCTTGGCTGAATTGTGTACTGTGTTGATTCCTGATTCCAGCTCAGGTCTCCAGGGAAGGTTACGCCAAGATATTTTGAGGAGTGACAACCTCAAGTTTATGACCAGAGAGAGCGTATGTATGGTAGATTGGGTGGCTTTTCCTTGTAAAGCGCAGCACATTAGAGCGTCCCTTAGGTAATTACATAGTGCCCAGAGTGCCGCGTACCCCGCTTTGGGCCGCTCTGAGATGAAATTTTAACGACGTCACTCATTACGCAATCATGTCAGAATCGCTAGCGGTGACCCACGCGTCAAAAGCGTCCGGCCGATAAATCGATCTCCCTGCTCGCCTCAGTCTGCCGCTTTTTCCCAAGCGGCAAAATCGCTGGAGTTGAGACTTGAGTTCAACTTTCGAGCGGTTGCACTCGATGACTATTCCAAGCGAATCTCGCCGGGGCTTGACGTATAACAGCTCAACCGGCAATCGGTCGTACACCAAGCGGCTTTCCGCTGAGCGGCAAGCGGCATGCACTATGTAATGACTTGACACTAAAATATTTCAGCGATGCAGAGTCTTATGTGGAACCCTGTCAAACGCCTGCGAAATCCAAGACCACCGCATCCACTTGTTTGGCTTCGTCAACTGATCTAAAAACCTGGTGAATAGTGGTGAGGAGCTGAGATTCACAGGAGCTTTTGAGCCGGGATCCCACTTTTAGTATGACTAAGGATATCGTGCTTCTCCAATGACCCATAACATGACGGTATATAATATGCTCAAGTAGTTTGCCCGCACACTGAAGTGGGGGTAGACTGGTTATTATAGTGGCTTTGGGTCATTCTACTACTCCTTCTTTTAATAAAGCTGTGATCTGTTGCTTGCCTTCAGTCTTTAGGTAAGCGTCATCAGGATGTACACGCCCACATGCGTTATTTTCTTGTACACCACGCTCTGGGAAAATGTCCTGATTTGAGGGTCCAAAATACCTTAATTCATATAAAATATGTATATTGTTGTGGACTGTCCTACAATTCTACCGTTGTTCTAATATGACGTGAAGGTGTTTGGGGGGGTTAAAAACAACGAATCAATGCCGATGATTTTCAGTTTTGAAACAGCGTGGTCTCTGAAGTTTATATAGAAATCCCAGCAAATTTTAAATCATTATCATGAATGGAAGTGTGTGCTACAAAAAATCTGCGTACGTATTACTCTATCTGTTTTAAAAGAAAGCGAACCCTTGAACATGTATAACCTTACATGTTCTGGCATCACCGAATTGAATTCTCATATGCTATAACATAGGCTTGATTTTCTTAGATTTTAACTGCGACGTGTGCAGGAATTTGGACAATAGCAAGGTTACTACGCCAGATTGAAAAGTGCAATTGAAGTCACCCATCGCCTTATGCAAAACCAGCGACATCGTCTTTTAATGCCAAAGATAGATGTTACGCACGCTCAGTTTTCTGTGTGGACTTTTTGTCGCGAGATCAAGGTTGTCCGCTTTGAAAGTGGGACATTTGTTTTTATAGCTGGCCAAACGAACACCAAGAACTTAGACTGAATTTTCTACTTGAGATTGCTGAGATTTAGCTTAGATATCTAATGTGCTTCATAATATACGCACCAAATGAAATTTGAGTCACGATTGATGTCCAAAAAAGCTATTCTTTGAAAGTATATAGGCGGTCCCGCCAATGTCTAGGCAAGACGTCAAGAGCGGAATGAGGTGGAAAGTTTGCTTGCTCAGTTTGAATTCCTACCGAAAAGATAGTGGCACTGTTTCCTCCTAAGTTTATAACCGATATGATACTGGAAGATATCCGTTACAGTAAGCGCTAAACAACTCGTACTTCCCATTAATCAGATTACGCCGTGACGGGTTTGCAACTAACAATTCTTCTAGTTTTATTAAGGTCGGAAACATTTTTTTTTGTACATTCTTTTGGAAAAGAAGCCACAACTTATACATTTAAAGGCACTATCCGTGATTTGCTAAATCAGAAAATCTAAAAAATCATACAAAAGTCCAGTTTTTTGCATGCCTGTTCAATACAGGTATCCTAACTTCTGCAAATGATAAGACCAAAAGCACTCTAATACGAACAAAATCAATAATTAGTATTTCTGTCCGTACTAACACTTACTACAACAACGTAATTGAATGCGATTATTTCGTTCTAAGCGCTTCACGCTGCCGTTGTCTCCATTCCTGTCATCTTCTCTTCAGTTGAAAAAGTACATGAGAAATCTACAGATTTACCATTCACTTTTAAGATATTCCTGAAATTAGTTATTCTTTAAGTTCTTTTTTTTAAATCGAAATTGACTGACCCTTTGTCTTCGCGCAATTTAAAAGAACACATTGACAAATAAAATGAGCAAAATGTAAACCAATTGACTTAAACCGCGAGGCCCTCTGAGTAATGAACAAGCTTGCAAATATTGTTATGTTTTAATAATCCATGCAACTATATCTAATAACCATGTACAATTGCTGTACCCTGAATAAGCTTTGGACATTCATGGTACTAAAACAAGGTCCTGGAAAATGATACCTACCTTCTTCTTTTCGTATCCAAACTCAGTGGTTCTCAATATATCACAAACCAGAGGGGTATTGTCTGGCTCTTCCTCAAATCTGCAAGGTCCTTGTCTTGCGCTGCTGCTCCAGCATTCGGCAGACCAAGAGATGTTCCATGTCTCTGGTGATGTTCCACATTTATCACAGGTAGTGTTCTGATCTGCTTTCAGGTAACCCCACTTCTGCAAGGAAACCTATTAGAATGATACACTACTATGATCAAATCTATCAGTACTATCGAGTGCGTACACGTACAAGTATACATACAATAACGAGAATTGAGACCAATATCAATTATTTTTAACGGTACCTTTATTTTAAATCTATAGATGTATTCCAGATATCAGTTATTTTTTCTCTTCTTTTTATTTTGTCTAAAAGAGAATTTTTTTTTGGACTATATGCAGAGTTTATTATTTGACTACATGCAGATATTATTTATCATTATGTTGTCTTTTCATTTGGCACTCTACCAGCTGCAGTTGATTTATACATAAAATCTCACTGCTAACAAATACTAATTGCCAACCATCACTCCTTAATGGCTGAGAAATTCAAAATTCAAACCACATGTGGAGAATCTATGATCCGAGCTATGACGTTTTATAAAGTACAACATCGGTAATGCTTTCTTGGCTCTCCGTTAATTCTGACTCACTCAAAGAACCTCCACGATGAAGGGTAATACATCCTTGTGATCGATTCTACTAACGTCCACATTAGAGTCCGGACACTAATACTACTGTCCTTTTCCTGCTCTATTCCTGTCTGAAACCTTAGTCGATTGCACTAAATTAAAGCTTGAGCATATGCCGTGCATGTTTTTATATGTTGAGTTTTTAATATACGAAAACATAAAATGGTAGCAATATTTTTTATTTAACTTCCAATCGGAGTAATAAATAATTACATGTACATTTTAAACTTCGATTATATAAGCAATTTGAAATGGTCTAAGGTAGGTGTCGACACGTTGAGTGTACATTTGTAAACAATAATGTGTATTCTTTGTGGTAATGAGATAAGTGTTTGCCGTCGTGTGATTTTGTTACCAAAAACTCGGGTCATTGCGGGGTACATAAAAGGAAAAACACAACATATTTCGGCGAAAGAAATGTTTTTCCAATGACATTTTGGCTCAAAACGAGAACATGCAATTTAAGGGGCAAACAAAAACAATTTCGAATAGCGCCACCACAAATGCCTTTTTTAGCTAATTAGCAAATAACGCCAGTTGATGATTTGATGTTTTTTCCCCCACACCAAAATATGTGGCGAACTTCTTTAGGCGATAATAATTTTTGGGCAAAAATAATTTACCGTTAAAAATGGCGCACGAAAAACAAAATTTTGTGTCCACGTGGATCCCCCAACTTCCTTCCGTTTATATGAGAAAATTCCTACATTTCTCGGACACCACCTGTACGTTAACTTTGTACAAACAGCAGTAGTCCACTTGAATCTACTGTAGTGACCTAGGAACAAAATGCTACAGAAGATTTTCTTGCTGTAACTTGTTGACAAAAACCCTCCCGAACAACCTATCAAAAAGTTATAAAAATGGAAGCCTGGAAGAACATGCTAATCTTGCATAAAACCTATGTGCCATTTTTGCCTATAAATTGGTTATTATTTTTTTTTTTTTTTTTTAATATATTAAAAGAGATGACCCGATTTTAGTAAATAAAGTTTTCATCTTGAAGAATGGGTCTTCGATTCATTCCCCCTAACCCCTCTATGAGTTTTTGCGCTGATATTTCACCCCGTTTCATGTGAGAGCTAAAAACCTGATTTTCTTAGCATATATGTTTAACATAAATACGGTCATAAAACAATGGGGTACATTTTCGCTTATAACTTCAAAACAAATATCCTTTAGCCCTAAGATTTCACAGGGTAAATGAGGAAAAATAGTGTCGCTTTCTTCAAAAATATCAACATGGGGACCATCGTTCCGGTTAAAATATTGGAGTATTAGTGATGGGGGACGATGCTATTAGCAATCGGCCACGGACCCCCTTAACTCATGGGGAGTCTTTCTTGCTGTCCAAAAAATAGGACCGAGGTATTGAGGTCAACCTTTGATTTGGTGGTACCGTGTGTACTGCAGATTAGGTGATTGATTCTCTCATCTTGACGGTCAGGTATTTCCATGCCTTCTACTTTGGCATTTAGAGTAGGCTGACTTTATCGGCAGCATTCTCAAATGATGCTTTGTTGTAGTAGATCTTTGCAGCAATATCACATCCCCTGTTAGAGTTCCGTAGTCAAGGTCTGGTGAGAAGCTGACTTTGGTGACGTTCTGGAATGCTTGACCTCCTTTTTAATGCTGCTGTCCTACCTATATTACCCGGGCTATTGCAAATGACCCCCTTTTTAAAATGTTCACATACTCAATGACCCCGTCCCACATTTCCTTCTTTCCTGCTTCCACTTTACACAAGTGTGCATGACATTGTCCACTTTTTAAACGATTGTGAACACCCAAATTCACTACTTTCGCAGCCTCCCTCATGCACATCTTTACAATTTTATAATTTCATGGCAGCAATTTTATATTTCATGGCAATTTGACCCGGGAAAGAGTGCACGTCCTATGTTTTAACCAAACTTCAGTTTTTTAACATCATTGGCCCCTTCTTACGTTTATACTGGGGACCCCCCACTTTTTATCATCTTGATTTTATACCGAATGAGCCCTTATTTTTGGGTACATTTTATATGAAAGACCCGGGAAAGTGGACCATATTTTTCAACCTGGCCGAGCAACATAATTACCCCTCCTTCGCATAGGATTGCCCATCCCCCCTCTACGCACCAGTTGACCCAATGTGTTTGAATAAATGCTCTCTGATCATAATTTGCAAAATAAAAACAATCTCCTCCAGTCCCGATTGCAGTTCTGACAAATCACTAGAACGCAAAATTAATTTTGGCGGGAAAATTGCGGCCATCTTGAATAATGACCATCACATTTCCCACTTTTAATATATCAATTGCAGGCATAGCCTGCATAAAATGTTTCAAAAACTAACAGAAAATTGAAAATCTCCCTACACATGCATTTATGAGCTTATATATATACCTTTGTCGAATATGGGCGTATACTCCGTAAGATCAATGCATTAGCATGTCTTGCCAGCTGTCCCCTTTTTCTACCTTTTTGATATGTTGTTTTGGAGATCTTTAACTGCTAGTTGCAGCAAAAAAACCTTCTGAGCATTTTGTCCTCCCAGGTGTACCTATATTATTTTTCATAATTGGGTGGACTAAATGGTCTGTCCCAGGCTTTAGTTAGGAGTGTAATTGTAGAGCTCAAGAAGCCATATCTTTCCTACTGGCCAAAGTTTTTTCATGCTGCTCAGTTGAGATGTTGCCTACCGCTTTTTCCTGGTTTTGAAGTTTAGCAAATCCGGTTTCCAGTTTAGCAATGTTGAAGGGGCGAGTGAAACCAGATTCGCTGATATTCCCCACTATACCTATACCTCTTTGGTCAATGGGGGTAACCACTTTTTTTTTCAGGGGGCAGAGGGGGGCCATATATTTTTAGGGGGGGCAAGCATATATTAAAATTGGTTAGTATAGTATATGGCCTATGTACTCCACTAATTTTTTCCAGGGGGGCAAGAGGACTGAGAGGCAGATTCCCCACAGGGGGTCAGCTGCCCCCCCTGACCCCCCTCTGGTCACGCCACTGCTGAGGGTCTATTTGATCTTTCTGTGCTTCTTGCTGCTAAAAACAACACTTGCACTTTTAAAGCTTGGGCACTTGTTGGTGTGCCATCTGGCTGCGATGGATGTTCTGTTAGACCTCCCTGTGGTAGACCATGCTTTCTTGCTGTTATCATGGTTATGGGTCAGATCGGTGATTCAATTAAAAGTGTGCGATGTGTATCTTTTCCTGGGAGATCCTCTCCGACACTTCCGTACCTTTAGCAGTTGTTTAAACTGAGAAAGGTCTGCTTCAACTAGTGGGTATAACTCTTGATATTCTTGTAGCACATCCCGCGGAAAAGGCTGTAATGTAGTTCCTTACAGCCTCTGGTATGATCTCCGGGCAGTCCTTGTTCACTAGTTGGGCAAATTTTTCCTAGTTATGAGGTTTTCGTCGACCATCGCTTCACGTTCTGATTCAGGTCATCAGTGATTCCTTCCGTTGCCATTTGCTTTCTTATAGTTAAAGTTCCGCTGAAAGGCATTTTGTTTGGTCTTACGTCAGCGTTACCTTGGATACCGATTGGTCCATGTTGAACAAGATCGAGAAAAATCTTGCTACACATGTTAGAGATGTGTTTACTAACAATAACTAGATCAGGGTTGTAACCTCGCTCTCTTCCACGGCACTCATAAAATGATGGCGGCAGCTTGGGTCCGTGATGGAGACGTAGAAGTTGACTGTCCAACCATTCTTCGTCCAGCTTTTTTCCTCTTTCTTGTATTGCATTGTAGCCACCTTGGTACTATGGCTGTTAAAGAATCGCCATGAAGAAATGAGGTTTGATGGAATTCTTGAGATTGAATTGAGGGTGATTGGAATCTACTAATGGAGGTTTGTACCCTGGTGTAAAACTAGAACAGAGCTTAGCTCATGGTGAGGATTTCGAGCTATTCTCAGGCGACATTGCGGTTGCTCTACACGGTGCCTGTTTTCACTTATTACACTTCATTGGTGGTCTCTCGATGGTTCATTGAGAACCCTCCTACATTCATGAAGCATCTTTAAGGCAGACCTTAGAAAATGCTGCATCGGGGCCACTTATGATTTTATAGAAAACATTTTGGAATGAAGTTTGACATAACCTAGTCGAAAACAGAATGTCCACATTATTTTACCATCACACTCGATAAGTTGCTCATTTGCTCATTTACCTACCTGCCTAGTTTTTGAACTTTTGCCCCTACTAGTCACAGTTAATAAATTTGAAAGAAAAAGTAATTCATAAATTACTTTACAATGATTTTTATGTTTTGCTTGATTCCGTAATAAAAATGACTGTTGATTGTCTATTTATATTATCATGTTCAAGTTTCAAGTTTCCAGTTATTCATCATACACAAAACAGAATAAGAGCATGTAGATCAAACACAACTACATAAGTATATGAAGGCCACCACAAAACCACATCGTGAAGGCGTGGATGTCCTTAATTAAATAAATAACAATAACAAACTTAAACAATACAACATGGAGACTGATGTACATCATGTACTGATAAGTGTGTAATATTTAACATTTCATAGTAAAAAGTAGTTTCATTTCATTTTATTTCATTTCATTTTTATTCAAAAAAAATGCCTTGTGCCCAAAGGGCAAGTGCACATATTGCCCCACAGTAAAGAACAAAAAAGATTTATTATCAGTAAGATCAAGCAAAAATTAAAAATTTCAGATATCACTATTATAAATATAAAATACAGTTAATTTAAAACTTATTAATTAAAAACCTCGAAAATAAAACAATAGAGGATTCATACACAACACACACAAGAATTATATCGGTCTATTCAACACTATAAAGCTAAATACTAAGAGTGATTTAAAATATTGTAGCGTGCATAATAATAACCCTACTTGTTAAGTAACCGATTTTTAGTAGGGTATGGGGCTATTTTGGTACCGTGATTGTGAACCGAAGCTTGCGCTTTATTGTTTGCGCAGGTTGCGGCCATGAGCTTCCATCCTGGATGGAGGGAAGGAAGCGTTTCATGTGTGACGCTTAGAATTGGGAAAGCACTTCGCAAACCTGCGACCATGATCTTCAGTGACAATGAACAAGATCCGCATAAGATGAATATGCCTGATCTAAAATAATTCTGCATGCACGCTTGGAGTTGTTCTATATACGTGGATTGGAGTATCACGTGATGCGAGGAATTGCCATACAAACATTCGCGGTATTAATGATGGGGTCTAACGTAGCCTTATTACTGTGATGCAGTTCTTCATCACAGGAACCGAATTTCTTCAGAGGCCTAAAGCATCTCAATCAATTTTGGATCGAAAGAGGCCTATTTATTTTGCTGGTCTAACAAAATTGAGGGGGGGGAAGGGAACACCCAGACAGAAATACTTACCGTTCGCATGAACAGTGGGAACCTTGCGTTGAAACACGTTTGGATGGCCTGGCATAATGTTGGATTCAAACTAAGCTTTATTTGATTAGTCCATCCTGGGAATTTTAGTCCGCGCGTGTTCTGAAGTTGGCATGATTGCGGATATGATCTATTTTCCGCAAGTGTCAGATCATCCACGTAATTCAAACAGATTAATGTTGTTATACCTGTCTGAGAACAGCATAATTATGACACTGAAAACCAATGCGTACCATTTTGTACCTGGGAAGAAACACTCACAAAACTGGATTATTATTTAATTAATTGGCACAATGTTGGCATGATCACCATCATCACACCAGGGTGGAAGGGGGTTGCTGACATCTGAGTGGTGTTACATATCATAACCTTAACCTGTTGGTGCCATTATCGTGGATCTGTCTTCTGAAGATTATGAACTCGTTGGATAATAATGACCTTTGAGCGTTGCGAATTTCACGCTGTTATTGTTACGTAACTTCTTGTACTCCAGTACATTACGGAGGTAAACGCTAACTGCCTTCTGACCAGGGATTTAATTGTTAAGTGAACCAGGGTTTTTTACTGTTAATTATGAAGTTTTAACAGTGGTGATGGGAAAGAATGTGTCTTTTGAATCTATGAAGAACACTGAGAGTACCAGTGGGCATTGAGGACGTTTTGACCAATCTAAGGTGTGATCCAGCGGTCAAACTCTATGCATTGGAGTTCTTTCATGGGGCGGAAAGACTGTTTGGCATTAACATGCTTATGGACGTTATTAGTTGGTTTCCATTGCCACATGACGCCAAATAGATCAATCTTACCCAGAGCAGGTAATGGGATAGGGTGGCCATAATGCCATATGAATGTGAAACTACCAGGTCTAGCTTTCATCCCTCTTAGTGTGAAAGTAAAAAGTTGTTTGAGATTACAGTTCCTAACAATGTTGTCAAAAGCCATCGGGTTTTGAAGTCGCCCCTAATCACGAAAACCTATGTATGATATTTTAGATGCAAAAGTCCATGAGTCAATATGCAAATGTTTCTCTGAGCATGTATTGATGTGGACGACCCGGTTGTGAGTACACGACCACACACCTGTAAGAGCCTAATGCATTTTTACAGATAGTTTTACATTTGGGGCTAGTGCAGTGTTTGTGCAAAAGTTGCCTTAAACTGTATATCTACTTCAGAAGCTGAGGTGTAGCTAGTCATATTACGGAGGACATTTTGGAGCCATCTGGGATTTTCGGTAAATTTAATTAGACCAAATTCTTTAACAATTAAAGTTGAATTGACCCGGGCGGCGGCTCGCCAGTTGGGTGGCAACTTAAGGGGGGCGTGAGATTAGAAGCAGGAGATTATTGCTAATTTTATGTGATGGCGGCCATCATTTGGCGGCTGCGGTCTATCTTTGATAAATGTTCAAGGGTGCCAATTGGATGTGGAAACTGGTTCACAAATGTGCGGGACGCTCCTGGGTTGAGATTGTCTAGGTATCTATGACAAGTCTATTGGTATGGTTCTGTATGTGTAGTGGGTGTCAGGATTATCAAGTCTGAGTCGCGGTGTATTTCCGGGGGACGGTATTCCATGATACGATACGCTCTAACATGGCCTGGGTTTGTAGATGAAATTTGGGTTTTCGGCTCCAGAGAGGAGTGAGAGAAGTATTCATGGCGACTGTCTAATGGAAGGTTATTCCAGAGATAGGCGCCCTTTGTAAAACCCTTTATTTTCTAATGGTTTAAATAATCTTAGCTTGAAAGCTGGCTTAATGTGCGAGTCACACCATCAAAACTTCACCATAATTGAAAAAGGCGAACTCGTAGTTACGCGGGATGCGTATTAAAATATGTCCCCGACGAATGTTGCGATCACTAAAGGTGCTAGGTATGCAACTTCAATTTACCCTACCCCTCCCAATACCCCGCAAAACACCCCCACCCCTCTCCCCTTAACACCCCTGCCAACCCAAAACCCCAACGCCCTCCCAACACCCCACAATCCGCCAACACTCCCACCCTCATCCCCACACACCCCCCGCAACACCCTACCCTCCTGAACACCCCTCAAAACCCCACCCTACCCCAGACCCTATAACACGCCTCCCCTTTCACCAACACCCCGAAACCACGCCTTCCCGCTCCCAACACCCCAGCAAACACCCTCCATCCCTCCGCAAAAAATCCTGCAACACTCCATCCCCCTCCCCCAAACAC
The DNA here is from genome assembly GCA_023653785.1 of Ophioderma brevispina. NCBI lineage: Eukaryota > Metazoa > Echinodermata > Ophiuroidea > Amphilepidida > Ophiodermatidae > Ophioderma > Ophioderma brevispina. The sequence goes on from JAMKCH010030494.1 coordinate 12,835, forward strand.
CACAACCACTCACACCCCTCCCAAAACCAAGTAACACCCCACCCCTCTCCAACACCCCGCAATAACCCAAACCCCCTCCCCACACGACACCACAATACCCAAAACCCCTCCCCAACACCCGCAACACCCCCACCCCTCACAACACAACATCCTCTCCAACACCCGAACCCCCTCCCCAACACCCGAACCCCCTCCCCAACCACCCAAATCACCTCCCACAACTCCACCCCCTCCCAAAAACCTTCACCCCCTCCCATAGCATAGGGGGCTATAATGTAGGGAAGGAATTTTGCCTATCTGATGTTTGTTACTGTTTCAGAGAGACAGCAATTGGGCATAGTAATTGCTTTTTCCTTTGCATACCGAGCCCGCATTATTCACATGACTTTCAAATTGCAATTCAAAAAGATGTGCCATGATAGGCTATTATGCAGTGCAGGCATTTAGAGTATCCAAGTACGCTTTCAATAAATATTATAGCAATTACGCTGATTTGGGCTATAACTTAATTAGCTCATTTGCATAATCAAATTTGCCCCGAACGGCCGAAAACGCCAAAAAATATAATCAGGTCTAGAAACTCTTTCAGCCCGCTTCCTTCCACCAAGTACATCATTATACGCCTGACGGAACTCCTAGAAGAAAAAATTTGTACAACGGGTCCTTGCAGGGAAAAATTCTCAAAATTATGCAAAAATTAGATACTTAATTAGCATATTTTACAGCCACCAATCTAATCAGGTTCGAGAACTCATACAACCCGATTCTTTCTCCCACCAAGGGTACATCAATGTCGCCCTTATGGAACTTCAGATAAATGGTATACAACAACATGGGTTAATTTTTGTCACAGAACGCGGACGAACGAAAGGACGGACGAACGGACGCGACGGACGCTGCTCATTTCTATGTCCCCCCAGGGTTCCGAACTCGTTCGGCCGGGACAATAAGTGCACTTAATTTTCACGAATATTTTAAAACATGTTAAAGGGGGTTTCTCCATTACTTAAGAAAATTACAGCCATATGACTACCCGTGGTTTTAACATGTTGCAATCTGTCATATTTTAGGTACATTATAGGTATTTATTAAAATATTTGCTAATTCATTCAAACCAATTTTATCAATTAAAATTGAAATTAAAAGCTGGGAAAGGGAATGTTGCGTTCTGTTTTTGAATCCATGTTGGATTGTTAACCAAAGTTCAATAATTTTTGGTTGTGAATATGGTGATTTTAGACCTCATACTAACTGAAGCTTTTAACCCTCTATATTCCTAACCATTGTTGGGTAACAATCTGAATAAGAACACACCCAAAGGGGGTGTTAAACGGACCACCTTGTGAAATTATCGTTATTAACATACAAATTCACTATATTTAAATTTGGTTACCCACATTGATTAATGTAGAGTTTCTTCTATTTCATTTGGTATTGCAAATAATATAGTACAAAACATTCCCATTAAAAAATCACTCTGACGTCATAAGTCAAGGAAATTATGAAAATACTGGATAAGTGGATATATATGGGAAATTGATTATGTGCAATTTTACTGGCTCGAAAAACATAATTCCGCACTTAAACGATTATTGTTTACAACACTAGTCATTTTCCGTTATTAGTATACCCGTATAAACCGCATGAAATTGATTTTCTGGATTGAATTTTTTTTTGCCTATTCGACACTGTTGTTGTCTAGGAAATTTAAAGTTTTGCTGTCATGAAAAAAAAATGCATTGAAGTCATTCTGGCGACATTTAATATCTTGACATGTTGGTAATTATTTTGATATCATGGAAAGGAAGACCAAGGCCATCTATTGGTACCAAATCAATGATCTGATGGCATTGGACGTCACACCAGCCATGTTGTTACTTTCCCCGTAAACTTGGGGTCGACTGTAACCACCCATCTCCGTGTAGTGTGCTGTTCTTTCCGTATGGAAAGGGAGTTTAGGGTATGGTAAAACACCTCCCCCCCCCCAACCACCCCTCGAGTAGAGAGGGTGCAAATCATTGCCCTCAAGAAAACCCGGCAAACTGTTGTGATCAGAGGAACAGTATGATGAATTTGATTTTGTTCCTCTTTTTATTTTGCAGGTAGATCTATCAGGCATTGACAATCATCCTCATGGAGCCCGAGCTCGTAACGGAAAAGCAGCATCAACTTCTGCCTCAAGCGACCTGATAAGCGTATTATTATCGAGGTAAGAGTCAATTACTACTGCTTCAACAGCGCATTCATTTACATTTCAGTTCGCGGTGCTTTCAGCCGTATACAAGGGAAGGTTAACATGAAAGTTCCGTGTCGGCACGGTGTCAATAGAGTAGTCAATAAAACAAGATGGATACAAAAACAGGTTTATTGCTAACGGCCACCTAGATGATAAGATTCGCTATGGAGGGGAAATCTGAAAAAATCATTAAGATCTTAAAGAAAGGGTACTTGGTGAAGGCTGCGGTAGTTCCTAAAATTGGTGGTTTTTTCTTCTTTTTTAAATCCAACTTAGAGTAACGAAGGGATTTACTATCTACACACACTGGCCAAATATTGCAACATGCCAGAAAACGAAATTCATAATCACCAATTGATTTCAATTATACCATTAGAATTCTGACCACACAATAGGATTAAAATTCCAAAGTTGTGGTTTTCCCCAGATCTATTCCACCAGAATCACGTTGGGAAAAACTTTTAATTTGATTGTTAGTTCCCTTAATATGGCAGATTAAAGGAACAGCGAACGATAACGCCCCTAACCGCCGATTCCCACTCCAGAAGGATACAGACACAGCAACAAAAGAAATGGCATCAAAACAGCCGCTTAATGAATTGTACGGGTTCAATAGGTTTACTTTAAATGTTTATGGGAGCATAGCATAGTGGTTATGTGGACGGAAATGAGATAAAGTAATGGAAGACAGTGGTCTTCGAAAAAATAGAGAAAGTAGGAGACACACGAAATGCAATTCGAATGATAACTCACGTGGTGTACGTAAAGCAGTCCAAATACGCGTTTCACATTGCATGAGAAACATCAATGTCAACGGTGCGACCAAAAAGTTATTTTCAATTTACACGTGGACTCTTTCTTGCCATTAAATTCCCGAGTCATCGGATGAAGAACATGCTCCCATCTTTATTGACATTACTCATTTCGGTCCATACAACCAAAACCGATTTTCGCCCTAAACATTTAGAGTAGACCATGACAAACCCGAAAATGTCTATTAGCGACTATTTTGCAGCCTTTTTGACGTCGTTCCTGTGCCTATATTCCTCCTGGGGTACAATCAGCAAGTTATCATTAGGCAGTCTTTAACCCGCCCATGCCATATTTGAGGAATCATGACATAAAATTAAACTTTGCACAATACTTAATTTTGGAAGCAGCATCTGTTGAAAAGCACAACGTTTGACAAGGATACGTAATGTGTAGTCAGGAACTCCGGTGCATATTTTAAATCAATTTTTGAATATATTGCTTTTTCCGCATGTTGCAATCCTTTGGGCAGTGTGTGTACCATACATTTGCTTGCTGAGAAGTTAATTAGCCTACTTCTGGGTTTCAAATAAATTGTCTAAACCATTTCTCTTCTATTTCTCTCAAAGTCCTTATACAAAAATCATTTCAAAATAATTAGGGTCCACTTTAGACACAATACAGGTGAACAAAACGTAACACAATTTTTTGCCCACCTAACGATGCTCTTGTATTAAAAGCTACTATCTCATTTTTTTTTTTCAAAATCAAATGGCCCATTTTGTCTCTAAATTGCATTGTTAGGTCTATCACAACCCCTTATATTACTGTTCATGGAGAAACACACACTTAAGTAGCATTTAAAAGCGGTCCTGAAGATGCCATTTCCGGTTTTACGACTGTGTCTTTTTCTGTCTTCTTCTTTTCTTTTTTCTTTCTTTTCTGCGCCTAAAAAACGTCGGATCCCGACTTTTAGTAGTAAACAACATAAAAATAATTTTCACAAAATACGGTGGGGGTTACACTTAGCCACTTAACAACAGTGCTCTATACTACAAAAACAATTTCCAACACAGTGCAACAAAATTGCACTTTGACGAAAACTATGGGGCGCTTGTTTGTTTACAATTTTGAAAAAAATACTGAATGTGGCTTTTAAAACTCTTTATAATCTTTCTTCTAGCCCTCTAGGGATAATGGCTTGATCACAGTAATTGTGATCACCAATGTGTCTCTGAAGGATGTCAGCTCCAGCGCAGTGTATCATATATCTATTATTAAAGGAATGTTTACCCTATATGTTTTATGTGATTGAAACTAGCGCAAGATACATGTATAGAACAGCAACAATCTGACGTTTGTACGTGTCATTATTTGGATAGTTAGTCTTGACCCATGGCCCCCACCAGTTTCACAATGGCGACGAGTAGTGAAAGTAATCCTCCAGTGGGTCGCGGATGTTTGAGAGGCACAACTTTTTGAGTTTGAGAGGTCCATTTTCCTTATCGTTACGTGAGTACAAGTGAATTTAAAAATCAACGGAATCCGACAGGCTGTCCGTGTCTTGCTGAACTCTCGCTCATCTGTAGTGCATAACGTTCCTTCGTCAATCATGCCTGATCCGGAAAGCCCCTGCCGTTGTGGTGCGGGCCATTATCTTCGCCTTCTTTTTCCCTCCCCTGAAATTTTCATTACTGACAGTGCAAAAACCTCTGCAGTAGAGTTGGGAGAAAGTATGTCAAACGTCTTGAGCGTTTATTCTGCGCAATAAATGTACCTAATTTCAAAGGAGAAACGAATTTCCCTCTATTCTGTTGGTGTGTGAGGTGAATGACATTTGCTAATTTGCAAAACACAGGGGAAGATTATTAAACAGCCAAAAACTACCTCGCATAAACTTCAAATCCAAAACGAAATGGGGAGTATCACAGATGCACATTTGGGGATGCAGATCATTTTGCATAAGAAAGTTCATCGTATTACTAAATTACAAAAACGGCTGGCTACTGACTTTACTACTGCGAATTTACAGACAAGGAGGCATGATTAGGAACAACATTTGCTACCTACAGGGCACGAAATCCAGATCACTGCGTCGAAAGGCGATTCGTGATGACCTCACCCTAAAGCAAAAAGCAAATAGTGGAACAGTGGTCGCGTTATCTGAAATAACTGAAGACCCAAACAAGTGAGAAGGACAAAAGTAAAGGCAAGGTCATGTGAACCTATGTTGGTAGATCGGCAAAGGTAGGTATCAGCATGCGCCTAAAAACGTGAAAAGCCAAATGCAAAACAAAACATGCCCTAGCGTGCTCAAAGCTTTGAAAACAAGCTGGCTACGCGCAAACTCACGCAAATCATGCTAATCAACTATCACTGTGGTGGACCATGGCCTCCACCACAGCAATGCCAGCCTTAGGCCCACGTTGTCCTAAGTGTCACAGGAAGAATCACTTTGCAAGGTTTGGTTGTCAAGGTCTGGTACGGTTTATCAAGATGTAAGAGCAAATCAAGGTCCCCCCCCCAACTAGTGAAAAGGCAAAACTGTTAGGCCTAATACTGAGTGCCTACGAGTCAGACAGTTCAGAATTGGTTCGGCATTTTGGTTTGAGTTCTGAATGTACACCAGTCAAAATCCTGATTATGTGACATCAGATTCTGATGTGGTTCCCATTTTTGTTTAAGTCATGACAAACCAAGGTCCCTTTTTGGAATGCGAGACATTACAGGCATATGTGGATTTCTTGCCTCCACAGTTAACAACAACTTTTGAAATAAGTCTGTTTTTTTAACAGTGGTCACACACCCCCCTGAGCTGATTTGAACCAAACAACATTTCTATTCCTCTGTATTGGCCGGAGCCCTTTACATTTGGTTGGACGGTTTACATGTACTATTTTTCATAATGGTCATAGTGTACAGGATAATGTCCTATGGGTCAGCGCTGGTATGTTCACGCTTGAGTTTTTGCAAACACAGTCAAGCTTGGTTTGGTCCAAATTACAATACGGTAATCGGTATTTTCATGCATCACTTGGTTTAGCAGTTAGTGATGGTTTACGAATAGGGAGTTGAAAGATGTCAACTGCTAAATTCACATTGATTGACTGTAATGCCCCACCGTAGGGATTTTCCATTTCACTTGCGCAAGAAGTTAGCCGCGAATTGGCTAAGCTTCAGAGTTTGGATATAATTGAACCATTGGTGATATTCCCTACTACACGCATGGGTGTCAACCGGTCCATGTTTCAATAAGCCAAACATCCCGGTCAGATTAGGAGTGTTGCTTAGATATGTAGAATAGCAAATCAAATCCATTGCTCGTGAGAGACAACTTGACATCCCCACTGGATGAATGGTGGCCAGTTTGAATGGTGTTACTAGTCTTCTCTAAATTGTGGATTTAATTCTGGATATCACCAAATAGAGTTGGCAGAAGAGTCCCCGTCAGATATCGTCTTTCGGACTCACATGGCTCTTTCGTTTCAAGCGCCTTCTTGGTATAATAGCCCTGCAGATAAATATTCCAGACCTATAATCACGGCCTGCTTTAGCGGACTAGATGGTGTGTGAGAAATATCAGTGACGATATCCTTGTGTATGGGTCTTCTCAGCAGAGAGCATGATATCCCGTCTACAACAGTGGTCTACAGGTATTAAAAGAAACCTGACCTGAACCTCAAGAAATGTCAATACAGCATGAATGCCATTGAATTCTTTGGTTCTCTGTTATTTCAGCCACTCAGGAGTCTCGTCCGCATCACCAAAGAAAGTAGAAAGCCACCTGAAGTTAAGCTATCTGCAAAGACCTCAGAACAACAGAAGTCAGATCTTCTGGGTCTAGCAAACTACTGTGCTCGGTTTATTCCGAACTTAGCTACCATCTCATCAGCCACTTCGCAAACAGAGAAAAAGGGATCTCAACAAAGACTCGTCTCACATGGAGTGGACCGAGGTCAATGAGACTGCGCTACAAAATTTTTGAAAGCTAGCAATATCAGTCTAATTGTAAGCAATGCCTATTTTTTTACATCAGCAAGAACACAAAACACTCCTGGCAGATGCAAAGCCCAGTTGGTTGTTGGCAGCCCATTGGTTCAGCCTGGAATTACAACCAACTGGTGTGTATTTTGGACGTGGCAAGTAATCGTTGCTCACCTGTTGAACAAGGTACTGCGCAGACAGATGCGGGGGGGAAGCACTGGCATTCTACTCTGTTGTATGTACTTTCACCTTACCTGTAATGGTATTTTTTTCAGGTAGTCACCGACAACAAGCCCCTCCTTCCATGTTTAAACCAGCCGTTTGCTCTGTCACGACCAACCACCTCTCAGAATTGAAAGAATGGCTTCTTAAGCTGCAAGAATATGACTTTATAAAGTAGTGTATGAACAGGGCAAGTATAATCCATCCAGCAGATTCTATGTTCTAGGCACCCCATAGAAACTACTGCCAACCATATCATGTAGTAAGTGCAAGAGGAATTTGGTTAATTTGATCACATATACTAATGCCATTCCTATATCCCCTCACCATAGATATGTACAGCAGCAACTCAAATGATGACTTGCTTCAGCGCTGCATGTTGCCATACAAACCAATGACTGGCATCGTTTTGTTTCAAGAACGAAACTGCGCCTGACCAGGTGCTGAGGCAGAAAAAGTTGTACACTGTACGTAGGACCTTAGAGCGGCACATCAACTAGGAATCATATTGAGAAATCACAGGATTGTTGTTCCCAAAGAGTTGCGTCAGCAAGTTGTCAGTATCGCTCATGAGGGACATCAAGGTAAATTGTGAAAACTAAACAGCTCTTGAGAGAAAGGTTCCCAGGGAAGAGAATTTAGTTTGAAGTACAGTCAGTAAATTTGCTTGGCTTGTCAGCTCCACTGTTTCTGAAAGGAGAACAAAGGAAACCCACTTTCGCCAGAAATGTCTGTTTCTAACCTTCAGCACCCCTGCAAGAATTTGAGAGTGTTGATTTTAAGTAACTGCCCCTTGTGGTGAATATTTACTTGTTGTCATAGACGATTACAGCAGGTTTCCAATTGTTGAAGTTGTTCAATCCAAAAATCAACTAGTGGCAAGCATTCTCACCACACAACTTGACACCATATTTTCTACACTGGTAATACCGGCTTTGGTAAAGTCAGACAACATGGCCCTCCATTCAATAACACAGATTTTTCGCAATTTTGCGAACATTTGCGATTTGAGCATAGAACGTTACCTACTTGGCCCAAGCAAATGGTTAGGTCGAGCGCATTAATGCGTAATCTCAAGAAATCTAACAATGCTCAAAAGTAAGATCGCAAAATTGAGGCACAGTTTAAATGCATGTTGCGTAATAAACCGTGCAACCACCTCATTCTACCACACATTTGCAACCCCATTGTCTTTGTTCTTTGGACTCAGTTTATGACGCGTTTGCCAGAAATTACCAATCAGCAGAATATCAAGATCGGCGTCAGCGTGGGATAAACGCCAAAACAAAGATCAAACACTTATGCGACAAAAACTTTCAAAGTACAAGCTACAGGTTGGAGACAACGTTTTGTCAAGACCACTGAAAGATTGCCTCCAAGGGCCGTATCAGAAAAAATCAGTTAGTACATCAGTAAGGAACATATGGTCTCAGCTAAGTAACGTCAGCGTGTAATGCACGATAATAGTTCCACTTCAAACTGTAATAAAGAACGAATTTCCAGTGAGTTTCTGATATCAGCGACGGATGAGTGGTCCCATGATGAACAGGCAACCCCACAGGTGGAAGATCCACCCGCTTTGCTCCTCTTCGACAAAGCCACGTCGCAACAAGACAGCTTTCCTCAGAATGAATGATTAGACATTTTGGATGTGTATTAATCTTGCCAACTTAAATGGTCAACCTAAAAACTGTAACAATTTTCCATGACCAATTTATCTTTTAAAAAGCTCCAGTGCACCAGCACTAATGGTTTTGTTTTTTTTTTTTCATTTGTCAACCATTGAGTGAAGTACACTTCCCCAGTTTTCAGGAGGTTTTTTAAATCTAAAAACAAGGCTTGAAATCAGGTTGGCAATTACTGATATTAATTTACTTTAGAGTTTGCTTTTCAATTAAGGGTTCAAAAGTGCGCATTCATTTTCTTCTTTTTCTTTTGACAATCAAAGTTCTGTTGTCCACAAACACATTGTTTTAAACTGTTTCTTTGGGGGGGCCAAAATTAATTGCCAAAACAAATGGTCAACTATTTTTTTTTGGTACTTTCATTGTTCTTGGTTTGCCATGAACACAAATTGCTTGTTTTTGGGGCCGATAGTAACTTTTAGATATTTCACATCATTTGATATGCAAAACAACTTGCTTATTTTAGTCTATTTCACTATAAACGGTGGAAATGAGTTAACATGTGATGGACTAACTACATCGTGTTGCAACAAATTTATGCAATGCACACTTTTGCTAAGACTGTGAAGGAACTTTACTATAGAACCGAGTGAAAAGAGCCTCAGCAAGCATGTTTTCATTTCTAAAATGCTTTTGTTTTTTATTATAACCTGGCTATGACATTATCACAGTCATAACATCTAAACTTTTCATGGAAAACATTTTCTTTTAATAAAAGATGATGAGGGATGTAAGATGTCAGCCCACAGTGTCTCATAATTTTATTAAAGGGTCATGAGCCCATAACCGAAAAAACCCTGCACCCCCCACGGGGATTTTTGAGACCACTATTTTTGGAAACCTATACATAGAGCTATCAAAATCAGGTTGTCCGCAAAAATCCCCACCTGTAAGAGTGAGGGGCGCTTTGTCAAATGGGCGGCAATATTCCTTAATGGTCCGTTGTTGACATAGTCTCCTTTGGAATCCAATTCATGCACTATTGACTACTTGTCGCACCAAAACACACCACGGAATAGTTGAACACCTGTTGGCATGCCTTAAAACACCAAAACCCATGCCTCTCAAGGGCGTCATATTTTCAAAATGGCCACCAACAATGAACCACCTTGTATTTACACACTTAATGCCTCTTTTAAAAAGGTAAAATGCGCCGGTGTCACCTAATTATATACTTTGTCATTCCCTGTTGGATTACTCTGAGGGTAAAGTAACACTTAAAAATGAAAGTTAGCCTTTCACAAGTGTAATATATAGGGGGCGCTTATGTAAAATGATCTATGACGGCGGGTGGCGGCCAAGCTTCCGTCATAGCGCAAACGGCCGTACACGAGTCATTGGACCGAGCCGGACATGACCGAAAATGAATTCACTGTGCGCGTTTAAAAATAGATCAGTGAGTGGTCAGTGGGAATTCCCCCGTCCCAAGCCCCGCGGCGACTAAACTGCCTTGCTTTCGTCGGCGGTGCATAATTGTGCTGTGCTGCAAAACTATCATCAAAAATCTTTTTTTAAAGACGAACATGAGAAGATTTCCACATGCAAGTTCTCGAATCAATCCCACGGTGGTGCATGCCCTGGGGCTACCTGGTACCGGGTCCGCAGCTATAAATAACAATGACCCTGCGATTGAACATGAAGTCAAGCAGCCTCCGTTCAAACTGGATCCCGTTTGTACCGTTATCATACAAAAAAAAAAATACTTACACTGGAGTTGATTTCTTCATCTCCAACGATTTTGAGTGGAAAAAATCTGATAATTAACATATTTTCGACTTTAGAATATTTGTCAGTTTCGTGATTACATGCTAAACACGACAAACGACGCTATCTTGGCCGGCCCCCCCTGATCTATACTTATCTATACACAGACCACACCACAGCCTCCTTAAGCACTGAGCACCTTGAACCGCATAACCATGGTTTCTTGAGTCCTTATGTGTTGACGGTTGATTACTAATGAGCACCAAGCTTTAACTTTACTTTAACTACTTTTCTTACTTTCGCCTGCTTGCGAGAGCTTCAGGAAAGGAGTGTACGCGTAGCGACGCAACCTAACGCGTCCACATAAGTTGTTGTTGTTAGAATTACTAACATAGTTCAACACACAGGTCTGGTGTGGTCTAATGTGTGGGCTCATGGATGGAATGCCCCCGGGAGCGTGCTCATGCCTCTCCTGTTTCGTCCATCTGTGCCGGCCTGAGTGTCTGGAGCCCGTCGTTTTGTTGGAAAGACAATCTGGAATGGGCCCGCACAGGATGAAGATGCTCAAAGGGAGAACTCAAAGGGACTTTAAATGAGCTTGCCCTTCTTGTTGAGGAGAACCATCAGCGCGCAAGTCCATGCGGGGCACAGGGTGTATGCTTTCCTCTGCGCGGGCAGTGCCAAGGTCAGCACTTTTCAAGGTGTGACCTGGTCTGGAGCAAACAAACCCCTGGAGAACTTTGATAGCCATGTTTTACTTATGAGTAGTGGCCGTAGCAGGGAAGAGGCCAAGGGGAGGGGGTGGGCAACATGCCCCGCACCACCTCAGGCAGATCTCTGAATATGTGTTTCTGAAAACTAAAAAGAAAAAAAATACCGTTGTGATTTTTTGTTGTTATTGTCACCGGCATATAGTTTCATTCATCTGCTTAAAGATAATGAGATAACTGAGATCTCTCTGAAAGGCCCTCAATGACATGCCTATTTAACTCAAAAGCTTCCACAGGCTCCGAACCCTGGACCCCGTCATGGGCAGTAAGTTCATCTGCTTCATGTTGTAAGGTAACCGAGGCTCTCCCAAACCCCACTGACCTGAACATGCTAAAATCCAGAGCTCCTGGGGCTCCTCCCCTGGACCACCTGCCACGTTCAGCCATAGTTCCACAACTCAGATAAATATATAACTGAGAGCTCTCCGTAGTCCGAATGCACTCAAACATACTTAAACTGAGAGGTTCCGGGGCTTTCCGTCACTTGACCACCCGCCAGGCAGTATAGTTCACCATCTGCTTCAAGATAATGAGTTACTGAGATCTCTCCGAGGGCACTCAAAACATGCTTTTTAACTCAAAAGCTTTCAACGGGCTCCGAACCCTGTACCCCGCCAGGGGCAGTATATTCATCTGCTTCATGAGTGTGAGATAACCGAGAGCTCTCCGCATGCCCACTGAAACATGCTAAACCCAAGAGCTTCTGGGGGCTCGCCCCTGGACCCCCCCACAAGTTCATCTAGGTTCATCTGCTTTCAAAGATAAGGACATAACCCCTCTTCCGAAAGCACTCTCGAACATGTGCTTCCGGGGTCTCTGCTTCTGCCCCTATAAACCCCTACAGGGGCTTTCCCCCCCATTACACTATGGCACTAAATGCCCTAGATCGGACGGCCGATTGCCCGTGCTGCTTCATGTGTGTGGAGTAATGCTTGCCTGAATTGGAGGGGTCAGCCAAGCTTGCCCCGTCGTTGGATTGCCTCCTGGCGGCTTTTCGCGAGGTGTCCTTTCGGCTTCAGCGGACAACTTATACATGCAGCAGCGTAGCATGAGACATAGCTGCCTATTATCTGGTATGGAGCGCCCTGGGTTTGGACAGAGCGGTGCCCCCCCCTTAGCTGACCGCTTATGTCCGGGGTGAGTTTTCTTAGGCAAGTCCGTTCCTTTGAAATAGTCTCTAAAGAGTTTTGGGGAGTTGGCCTTGTGGCAAGAAGACTTTGCACCAGTGGCACTATTGGGTTTTTTGCCTGGTTAGCATCTTCCGCCTGGAGCTGGCTTCTCGTGGGCTGGAGTGCGGTGTCTCGCTGATTGAGATCCCAGAATCGCGATCCAAAGGTTTTTCCTTGCAGAAGTGAGTCTCCCTGGAAGCATATCCGGACACTGGGAGCATCTCTTGAACTCTGCCCAATGTTGGTGCAAGCATCCAGACAATGACCTTGCAGAATTCTTGAAGCAGCCAGACAGTGTACCCACCTCTGGCCCCCAACCAGAACCTACACCGAAATGTAGGGATACACCTTGCCTGACAGCAGGAAGATCTGTTGTATATGTACCCTAACCCTCGGTCATCGGTTATGTCTTGACCTTTCCCACGGTTGCAAGATGCCTCTAACCTACGCAATGGTCGATGGGGTATAAAACGTAGCTGGTCAGGAGTTCATCGAAAAAGGACTAGTTAAGAAAAGTAAAAGTAATACGAACATACATTAACTGTATCAGAGAAAGCAGCTGAGGAGGTAGAAGGCGCTTAACCCCTCACTCTGGCCAAGAACCATCCCTCACCTTGGATACAAGCTTTAAAATTCGGCTCCTCTTTATTCAACTTGATCTTCTCTTTCCTCCTCTTCTTGAGTCATGTCCTTATTTGCCTTTCTTCTGTAATCAGATTATTCTTCATCTACTATTATGTCCGAACAACTCTGTGGCAGGAAACTCTGATGGCCACTTGTATCTCGTGCACCATCATTTAACTTCCAACCATGTAATCATCTGGGTGGAGGAATGTCTTCGGGCTCGGCCACTCTGGCTGGTACCAAATCAGGGCTTTGAAAATTGGCTCTCTGGATGTGCTTCCCTCAACAAATCTCTCATACGATGCTCCTGCAAAAGCATCAGTCGATCTTCCAAGGTTAGGGAAAGGCAATCAATATACTTGTCACTTTTTGGACTCCCCTCGTCACCTAAGACCATTTTTTGTAAACAAACTCCCCGACCCCCCCCCCCCCCCCCCATGATTTTCGTTACTGGTACATCCGATCTTGTAAATTTGGTACCAACAGGGTAACTTAGAGTTTTCTTCTTCTTCTTTCCATTGGTATCAAAAAATAAGTGCAACATCTCCCCGTTATGACGTACTATGACGTCATATTTTGAGAATTATTAAAGAACATAACTGAAAGATAGGGTGGAAAATTGATATTTCGCATTTTAGCGACTTGCAAAACATTCTTATACACTAAAAATTCCTCATTTTATAAACTAGTCCTGTTCCATCAGTAGAGCCAAAAACCCGCAAGAAAAATGGATATTTCCTACACTTTTTGGCAAACTTGATTTTTTCCCCCTATTGTGTCATGGAATTGACAATTTTAACATGCGAACTTTATGATGTCATTGGACGTAATGCTAGGATGTTGGTACTCATTTTGGGTATCAATGGAACGAGAGGACAATAGCTATTATTGGTATCAAATCAAGTACCTGTGATGTTTCTGTGGTTGTGCTAGGCATGTTGGGTACTTCTCTCTCCCGAAAGGGGGGTGGTTGCATTTTTGGCACCATTTTGAAAAGCCCCATCAAACGTTTAACGCCGGTGGGGATTTTTTTGCAGACAACCTGAAATTCCAGTTGCTTATGTATGGTATAGCTTCATCACAAAAATGGGTTTGTCTTCCAAAAATCCCCGGGGGAAGGGGGTGCAGGGGGGGTCATGGAAGCCCGGTAGTCTAAATTTAAAGGAATGTTAACCCTATAGGTTAATGTGATTAACGAGGCACAGAGAACGTTAGTAGAACAAGCAACAATCTGACGTTGTACGTGTCATTATTTGGATAGTTTGACATCCAATGATGGCCCCACCAGTATCACATCTCACGATCTTCCACCAACCTGGGTTTATAGAGAAAATCTCCCGGGCTTCACGAAATGAAATACATACAGATTAATATTCAACCAGGGAGTGGTGAAAATATCAGTTAAAATTTATGGGATTGATTTGACCTCTTTCACAATTCGGTTATCACAGTCTATTTGGATGCAACACAAACATCGTTTACTAAAGTTAGAGTAAAGCAACCTTTCCCCCGCTCAAAATATGCACATATTCTGTAAACTGACGGCAACGCACTTAATTGCTTATATTATGTTATAGTAGTTGATGACGCAAGCGGTAAAACCATAATATGGTCGCCTGCAAGAGGACCTGAAAAATGCACGGCGATATAAAGTATAATCCTGTGAAATGGATAGATTTGAATTCTACTTCCGGGCAAAGCATGTTGTTCACTGCCAACCGCTGCCACTACCACCTGTTCCTCCCATATACAGGCCATGAGATTCTCTCAGTTCATATTACCAATCTCGAAAGCGTTCAAGGTTTGATTCCAGAAGATTGTTCTTAACGATTCTAACGTCAACTTCACGTTGATGACGAACGAGTTAGCCGATCTTGGCCCGAGCGAATAGAGTTGTATACAAATGTTGTTTCGCGTGAACTATTTTCATTATGGGCATTGCATGCAATAGCCCATTGTGATTGAGATACACCACTTAGCGCATTCCTTTCGCTGTTGGCCGCTTGTTTCGAATGCTATCTGACATCGAGTTGAGTTACAATCGCTCCTCTACAATTTGAAATGTGTCATTGTCACGTTATCAAACCAATTGAATATACACGTTTTCTGTTATCGGGCGGTGAATTATCAGCGTGCACTATAAACAATATAATTCAAAATGTACTTATAGACTTCCCCTCAAGTGAAAACACTTGGTCAGTTCACAGCTATGTTACGCAATATTACCAAGACCAGAAGGTTTCATTGTCGCTACACCGTTTAAGACTATGTGAACTTTACTAAAGGAATCTATAAGGACTTCGATTTACTACTCGCGAAGCTCTAAGAAATTAATCATTCTATGGTGTGTAAAAGACACGACACTGCACTACGATTCAGTAGGTGCTTAAAATTACCCTTCACAATAAATAGGTCTGTTTACTAACACTAAATTTTTGGACCTTTTGAAATCCATCTGATACCTCAAGAATCCTATTATGTTTTCCCTGGTTTGTTAACGCAATAAACGTAACTGTTATAGTTTTTTTCCCAATATCACAGGAGCCTCTTTTAGTAGACAATTGAAGTGGTAAGCCTAAAGTATATAATTTTATTTTAAATATCTGATTAGCACAGCTTTACACTACAGATCCAGAACGCTCAGTATGCCTGAGCTAGTCCCTAGCCTGGTTCTACGAGGCCTAAATGTACCAACAAGTTTGGACTAACCTGCACAGCACTAAACTAAGTCATCATTGTCCTGATACATACAGTTTTAACGGTAAAAATTCCAATGCCACAGGCAGTCCTAGACCCAGATGTCAATGGCGTGCAGTGATTCAGTATTAGTCTTGCCTATGTGAGCACAGGGTCAGTGAGAGTTGAATTCTGCAAGGTACATGGCACTGTAGCGTGGGGAAAAGTCCTAACTACCCTCTTTGAAATGGGTTTTGCACATGACCCTCGAAGAACTGGGTAAATGTATCAGCGAAATATGTTTGGGATTACCATCAGCAGTCACACACGGTAATACGGGAAAATATTATTGGGACAATCAGCATTCACCATTCATGTCGACTAAATGAATAAATAATGTATCACAGCATTTAATGTAAAAGTAGCATTGTATAAGCGTAATCGAGTGGGAGGCTGCGTGACTCATTATGTCTAGACCTTAGTCACATGGCAAACAAAACACGGGACATTTGCAGTTACAATGATTTTTTGCACTGCATGTCGGGAACCCATAACAATGTAATGTACGGTTGCCAGTTCCTGAGTTTAAAAGTCCATTGGACCCGAAATACGTGGTTATAATATGGTCATACTTTTTCCTTACAAAAGATTTTATCTCTATTGAAAAGAATGCACCTGGCTTTTTCCCATTATTGACATAATTGAAAGAGGACAAAAAGAGTTGCCTGCTAAAAAGGCCTGCTATTATGTTAATGCGGGCGGCCCGCGATTCGCGTGGACTTCCGCTAGCTGAGTAACGGGAGTGATCACTGAAACAGGATGGTCCCTAAACAAATGGCTACACCACCGCAACCACACCAGGCCTATAATGATTTACGACAATTTTGCATCGTGGGTCACATGTTCTAGCTAGACTCCCGTCAAGTATATGGTCATGTTTAGCGAGGTTTTTGGCTATTGTGTATTGTTTGCCAATGAGGACGACTATTTGATTGGTACTTCTTGGAAAATTATTTGTCGCCTAATAACCTATGTCCTCACTGAGATTTCTGAACAAATCCCCGATAACAATCATCACATTTTTGTGTTTTGGGTCAAAAAACAACCACAAAATATCCTATTGACAGTTTGTGTATAAACTGCATGGAGGCTCTCCTGGCCGACAATCCGAAGAAATAATTTGGTGGAGTTATTATTTCGATAAGTTGCCAGCTTTAAGGCTATAAAGACAAGAAAATTGATTGACACGCGGGCACATTGCACCATATGCTGGTAAAACTAATATCATATCCGGGGGGGGGGGGGGGGGGTGGCACGCCTCTTGGAGTGATGGGTATGTAAGAGGCTGTTAAGAAAGACCCTAATTTTCAGCAACCCGCTGTCACCCAAAACCCCATATATTTGGAAAATGTCACACAATACCCATTTTTGGAAAGTTTTACCACTGTCACCTAAAGAATCCTTTGGGGAAATTGTGAACATTTTTGGTTAATTTTTGCACAATTTTTCTAAATATTTGCCATATAAATTTGTCACCCAAAAAACGATTTTTGGGATTTTGGGCTGTCTCTCACCCAATCACCCCTATGGTTTTGAGTCCTCTGTCAACGAATGCCCCCGGTTTTGGCCAGCGCACCTTACACCCATATCCATTGTTTATGTGATCCCGCCCCAGGTATATTGTTCGCCGCGTAATTATTCCCCAGTAATGCTGTCACAAATGCCAATACTACGACTGAATTTACACCATGTCACAGATGTACACGTTTACAATCGTGTTACAACGATTCAACCTTGGCAACGGTTGCTTGAAACGGCAGCGAACACCACGTGCTTACACATTGAAAGCGCGACTAAAAGGAAAATCAAGCAAATTTACACTTCCATTAAAATCTAGGGGTGTCCACCACACCGCCAAACACACAAAACTGTTATCTCTATTAGAAACATATTTATACATCAAATGGGGAAATAATCTTTCTGACACCCTCTAGAAATTTTGTAAAAATGGTTAAAGTTGGAGCAAATTTTCCGCATTTTTGGCATTGCGATGATCAAAACCGTGAGGGATTATGGGTCGTCTGGCAAGTCGAAATTAATCACGACGCATTTTTGTTAGTCCTCAGCTTGGAGTCACGCAGGGCGGCGGTAGCGTAATCGCTACTTAATATACCGACGCCTTAAACCTTCAACAAACCCACCTGACTCAAATATCACGGAGCGGACCCCCTGCCTGGTTTAGTGGAATTTGTTCCTAGATCTGACAACAAAACTACCGCTATGGTTGGCAGTAGAACTTGACCTACGAGTAACACTTCTATTAAACGTCTTCCTATAACGAACAAACGACCAATTTTCGCTTAACATAAAGCTCAACATGGTTCACACAAAATCTGTCCCCTTTTTTCCAAGCGCGGGAAATGAAACACCGAATGTAAAATAGCAGAATGTTGGCTTGGGTAAGAATATGGAAATGGCTTGGAATTCATTGCTGTTTTGAAACGACCAGGGAAATCCCATGTGTTTGTGGAAAACGATTCGAGGTAACGCTGATGCTTTTTTAAGACCCCATATTCATCTTTGTTTTTACAAATACTCCAAGTTCTGGAGAAGATACCCTGGCCCTTTATCCAAAGATCCCTACTTTGGGTGAAAAATAAAAACAATCCATCCAAAGACCCTCCGAAGACTCCGGATACATCCGATGCTCCGGTACTTATTTCTTTTTATATTTCCCAATTTAGCAAACTTCACCAAATGATGGGCAATTTGCTTTGAAAGTGGGCCAGCCTCACATTCGTATCATTTTTTTTTTTCGAAAAATAAATGTTTACTTTTTAGACAAATTAAACTATATAGCAATACTGTTATCTCCATCAGGTGATTTACACAAAACATTTACATTAACTAGAAAATTGATTTCGCAAGAAGAATTAATACATACAAAGTGTTATGTACCCTTTCCATCTTTTATTACTTGTATAAGCAATCAGAGATACTGTAAAGAAAATTGTAGAACCTCAGGGATTTAATTGACCAATAGTTGTTTCTATCAATCGATAAAGTGATCCAGGCTAAACTTGATGTAGTAATTGAAGTATATATCGAATATATTATTGTAAAACGTATCACATGCCTTGCAACTGCTCAATAATGGTTAAAACGAACTAAAGACTTACTTACTGCACGTTGTATTCTAAAGATTCCGGTAGATTTAAACGGAGTATTAGTTGCCTGTGGGAATTAGCTTACATGAATTCAAGGAAGGCGGAATGCATACGATTACAATATGTAGTTTTGACGCGCGTCATATTAGCATCATAAAGGAAAATCATGGTTTTGACGATTGTTTTTCTTCTTGCATCTCGTAAGCTACACAAGACCCGTAGCTCGTACAGTGTAAAAGTGGTTGAAACTCAGTGACGTCTGTAAAAAACAATGATTTTTTTTTGTTATCACAGTGAAGATGAAATCTCAAAATGGTCTTCTGTACAGGTATTTGGTTCAACGGTATTCAATGTAACAAATTGCAGGAAGATAAACCACACGTTGGATAAAAGTGATAACATCTGTTCCGTTTAGATTGATTTTCTTTGCAATAAAATGTTCCTTTTGTCACAAGAACTGCAATTACTACTCATAACTTAACGATTTTGATCACTGTTTCATTAGGAATGATGGGCACACTTCCACCTCTTCATTCAAACTCGATGGAAAGTCGGAACGGGAAAAATTGCTCTTCCAAGAAGTCAACTAGTAATACAACTTTAAAAATATTTTCAATTAGGCTTTATTCCTCCATAAAATCTTTGTTGTCATAAGTTGATACGTATCATAAATGTTTACTGCTTAATTGCCATTGTATGTAACAGAACCCGGCCTGGTAATGTGATTACAAAGATGTTTTAAATAGGATAATAGGCAGTTTAATTCAAAGTCTTGCGATCAAATTAAAAAAGCGTTTTGTAGATTACAAGCTACCAATTAAGTCAATTGCATTATCTCATTTCGTAAATGGAACAATTATTTACCAATGCCGACCCCATACCCTCCCCCAAAGAACCATAACGATTTTATATCAACGTTTCAATTAGAAATGGCACATTTCACATTCTCATTCAAATATATCTATGGATTCGGACGGTAGAAATTGCTCGTCAAAGAATCAACTAGGATAATATTTCATTTAGGCATTTAATATTTGCATACTATAATACTTTGTGCATAAGTGAATCGTAGTCAATGTAACTGCTAATTTTCATTGATGTATCACAGACCCTGCATCATCTCTCATGGAATGTGGATTCCAGAAGTTTTTTTTTTTTTAAATAGGGATAAATAGGCAACCAAGTCACTCACCGTGCAATAGATTTGAATGTTTACGATTTCGTCCACTATGTGTGGTTTTGTTTTGTAGCGAAAGATCTGGTTTTTACATAAAACTAAGCAAATGATAAACCAACTTTACTAATGCCTTGTTTTCCCGCAACCAATATTTAGTTGCGATACTTATCTATAATTGTACAATTTCCTTCAACGTATATTATCGCGTATTTCAAATCCTCAAATGCGAACATTGCTGCTTATATGATTACAATCAATAAATCCATTTTCAATCATGCCCATCACGTAATTCTGTGCATCAACGCAATTCAGCAACATTTATTGACCTGCATAGCCGATAGACAAGAATAACAAATTTGAGCTTTCGCTGATATCAAAGGAAAACTGATTTTTGGAAGATTTGGCCATAATTATTACTATATTGTTTGGCATTCAAGTGGGACCTGATACTTTTCCCCATCGGTTTTTTGAAAAATGAATCGTAAGATTTTGTCGCTTCGTTTATGTCAAGCGTTGAAGGATTACCATCGATCAATCATACACGAGTTTTGTAGCTGCAAAGAACCTGAGCTTCCATGTGGCTTTTTACTATGACAAGCTCTTGTCATCCAAAATGATAAAATATGTGCTGCATTTTTAGTCAAATATGATCGTTTATGGGCAAATATCATGCATTTTCAATTTGCATTTTAGGAAACACACGAGAGATCAAAGAGATATAATGTAGAGATTCTGATATTTCAACACACTTTTGGCTATATATGGAAAAACCGAGATTATGTTATCACACACATCAAATTTATCAGGGGGTAGGACACGATCATTGGAGCATTGGGTATTTCGCAAACGGTAGTAATGTAACGGGTACGGGCATTTACAATGGCAGTCTCGGGTCCCATGATATAAAAAATCATCTCTTAAACTTTGTTCAAGATCTAGTAATATCATGATATTAAGAAACTATTGACTTCACATGCCCCGTTCGGGTTAGTGGATTAACCCGCTGCAAAATATGTAATTTCCAATAACGTCATTTAGATTCGTGACTAGGCCTAGTCCCTTTAGTCAAGTGTGTGTGTTAACCGTTCGCTTATCGTAAGAGCGCCCTCCTACCGTAAGTCTTTGAACAGACTAGCACCCGGAAGTTAAGGCCCGTTTGAGATTGCCTGTTGCCTGTTAGGTGGCAATGTCTACTACCCCGCCCCCCCCCCCCCCCCCCCCGAATTTATTTCAAGTATTTCTCTGCTACAATCATGAGACTACTCCATATTGACATTGATAACGGAATGACTCTCGGTATAACTCTCTGTAGTCTCTGTCTCTCTCTCTATCGGGCTTTTTGTGGTCTCGCTTTCCTTTTCCTTTTCTCTTCCGATTGGCACTTCGTCTTTCACTTGATTTTCCTACAACTTAATTTACATCAGTATCATTGTTTGTACCCTTTTATCCAGGAGTGCAATGGTTTTGGGGTGATAGTCTTATAATAGGTCTGTTTTGATTTATAGTGTATCGTGCCATGGCTACAGAGCGTTATAGCCTGTAGCCATGGCGTCGGTAATGTTCAAGGTATTTATGTTTGATAGTAGATTATTTGCAGGGAGATTTCTGGAGTTTTTGAGTTATGCACAGGTACTTTAAACATAAGCATGATTGACGTGAACTTTTAATAGCAGTGACGATGAAAACAGTTGCAACGGACGTGGGCCTGAGGCCCCTAAGTGTTGAGTAATTTTCCGCACACTTACAATGTACTGATTATACCTGGTAGGCCTCATTATTGCATGGCTGTAGCTTAATTTACAATTTGAGTGTATGTTACACGACTATGGTTGTTTATACTTAATGATAAGTCTGTGGTATTGTCGTGTATAGCCAATTTAGAATCTTGTGCACGACAGTCGTGCGTATAGCATTTGCCTAGACTCAGTTTTCAGTCCCCATATTTCTTTCTAATATGGGAACGGGAGATCACTGCCCTGATCGTCCTACACGTAAACAGGTCGAAAAAAATTATTTTCTAAAATATCTGATTTCCAAAAACGCCATTTTTGAAAATTTTGGTCCTCAGATCATTTGTATAAATTCAAAAGCACTCAGGTCAAGAGGAACGAAATGCAAAGGTGTTTCATGGCAAGAAAAAGCAGTGTTGTTCAATGCCGTCGCGAGGGACTCACAATGTTGCAAATTTGCACCCACACCCACAAAGCATGATCTCCTTGCAAAGATCGTAAATGCGGAACTACTACTTGGAACAGCAAATAGGTAAGTTTAATACTTACCTATCCAATGCAACCAAGAAACTTACTGATAATTTTTGAGGTTTGGGGTGGAACTCGTCTCCCTTTGCCTATAGGCCCCCTACGGATTTCTGAGTTTTGACATGAATATTTGAAAAATAAAGAAGCCCGAAAAAATTCCCTCACCATATATAGCAAATCTTTAACAGTGTACATTCAATCCAAAACCAATAAAAGCACAGCGGAATCATCAACCTGAAATCTAGATGTAACCAACGTTTAGGGTTCAAATTTTCGGAACCCAATGTTATTTAATGCAAGGTAATTTGGGCTCCAAATCACACATTTTGATTCAAATGGTAACAATCACTACATGAGATAACCCAAGACTCTTATAGAACCCCGATAACAAAATCAGTTAACAGTTGCTATAAAATAGATTTGGATCAGAAAAGGATCAAGTTATAGATCATGCGGTGCCAATGCCAGTCTTTGCGTGAGATGAACCAGTCCACATGGTGATGGTGGCACCGAGCATTAAGCTTATCATTGATGTTAAATGTTTCAAAGTCAATGCGTGACATGACACTGCTACTATTACTGTTTCATGGCGATCACTAAGGAGCATTATTTGCATTGATTTGAATGGAGTGTGAACTGTTGAAAAACCCTTTAAGATAAGCTTATACCCCGATCTGGTAGTACGGTCATTGAAAAGTGGCAAACGCTATTCTCGCCCGGAACTAGTCTGGCGATTACTGTTGTTAAATCTATTTACCGGACATACTTTCGTACTGACTTAGGTCACTATTTCTCTTTACTCTAAAATAATATTGAAATACATTGATTTTGAAAAAGGAGGGCCTTGTTGGATTCGAAACCTGTGACCTGCATTAAAATCGATGCTCTATCCACTACAATAGCGACGAGGGAGGATGTGGGTGGTATTTGATTTTAAATCCTACTAGCTAAGTTACGGATAACCCGAATACTATTGTATATATATATGATATATATAATAGCGCCCGCATAAGTTTCTCCGGTAAATAGATTTCAAAACAGTTATTCGCCAGACTATAACTGCGAATAAGTCCTAACTTCCTGACAGTACCACACTATGAATTGAACTGCATGGAAAATTAATCTTTACATACGCCGTCAAATGCATTGAAACTAATTCTTTCACCTCCAGAATCCGACAATCAGAACCATGTAGAGTCTCACATCATTTGATCGATTACTCGTGACACACGATGAGATAAAGACTGCTTGCTGCGTTGCCGTATTGTAGTTATAAACGGTAACGAGAGATAGTTTTGGTGTCACTGTCAAATACCAGGTCCTTGTCAGTATCGGGGTACAGTTTTCTCTTCGGGGGCGACCTATATAATAAATCCTCTATGTTAAAATCAAGGTCGTACATTAACCCCCTGCCCGGCATTTATTATTTTTTTCAAAAGACACCGTTATATATGTTCAACACGTACAAATTTACTTTTCTACACTTATTCCAAAACCGACGTACATTGACGATAATCGTGTTTTTTTCCAATGTAGGGATACGTACGTCAGTTTTACCTGAATGGGTCCAAAAATTGGCGTTATTCCCATAATAAAATTCCTTTTTACCCTTCACATCTGATATTGTCCTTTAATATAATATTCAACTTTGTCCCCGCATGAATTTGAAAAAGATGGGTCCATAAGTCTACAAACTGAACATAGTCAGCCCGGCTAAATACCCTTACCGTGGACTGTTTGAGCAGACGGATCCGTTTTAGTTAGAGCAGGCTTACGCCACTTGCGGCGCTGCTGGGGTTATGCTTCCGTCCACTTCCCAAACGCAAGCAAAGTCGTCAAAGGTTTCCATCGATTCAAAGACCCATTCAGCCCGTTGACACAGATCCTGTTGTACATCAGATGCAAATGTACGCAAGGTTATTTTGAACTCAATCTGTGACTTCCAAGCGTCCAGATCATAAGAGTTCTAATAGTTTATCTTTCTACATGACAAAGCATATCGTCTTGTGAACCGATCCAATGCATGTTTTGCCGAGAGCGAATCTGTTTTTCTCCCTGTACTGTGCTATATAGTCTCGCCTACGGTCAGCAATTGATTTCCTACTCGCGCACTTGGTTGGTTTTCATGGATTGAATGTCTGATATAGAAAGCATAAGCATTTCCATGTAGCACGTTGCTTGCTCAAATCGTGAATTCTGCGACGATTACCGCTTTCCACGCTTTAACAACGGTAATCATTTTGCTTTCGTTTCCTTTACGAAACCATAATTTATAACCATACGTAGGTTGGCAGAAAAATCTTGCAATAAATTGTATGATTATAATTTTGTTTTATTTTTAATATTAATTTTTATTTGTAGAACATTTGACTTTTATATTTCCCTCGCAGACTTGAATCGGTATTCTCTCTGAATTCCATGAAAACAATCATTGAACAAAATAATTCCAATGCTGTTTACACATATACGAAACACAATGTTCACCGTGTATCGAGCAATTCCATAGAGTCTATGAATCATAATTCTCATGATGATTCTCGGCCGGATTCAAAACCAAATATCCGGGACGACTAATGTCTTCAACTAGTATCAGTTTAGCTGTACAGAAGCTATGCATAAAATGTTCCTGTCTCTGACACATTTATCCTGTAAATCCCTAATTTCTCTAGATGATACAAATAACAACGTGCAGAAATAACATACCATGCCAGGAAGATTATTTTTGTGTTGGAAGATTTGCCCTGGATACTTATAAGACTGTAGTCTACAACTCATCCTATCCATTATACTTTCAAGGGGCCATTCGTGATCCGCAGCCTCGTCCAACCGACTTACCAAAAAAAGTTAAGATTTTTAATGTCACTGAACCATTGCCCAATAATGATAATAATAATAAAATTAAAAAAAAAAAAAAAAAAAAAAAAAAAAAAAAAAACTCTTTTCTTATTTTAATTAAATCATCACCTTTGTTATTCCAATTTCATTGAACAAATAATTTTTATATCCTTGACGGATAACCGCAAACATGGAAACCTATGGGACACAGAATTTCGCCTTAACGCCAAACCAGTGCATAACAAAAGAGATTTCGCCTTATTCTGAAGTAGTCAATAATAATAATAGGCGAAGAAGAAGATGATGATAAATGATATGCGCCCAAAATAGTCCCTAGGCGAATTTTACAAAGAACCATTCGAGAACTCCAACATAAATATCAACCAACGATTAGATAATAACTGATTAAAGACCCATGTAAAAATAATCTACACTTAATGATCCAATCGTTTATGATCCATCAATGCTGCATTCACATGTGCCCTAAAAGATGAAGTGACCGTAGACGAAGCATGCGGTTGCGTCTAATGGCCATAATATACATTTTTATAACACCCACCATGAAAACTATGTTGATGAGCAAAAAACAAAGAATAAAACCAGTGGTAAAACCCGCTATACGTCATGATAATCTAAAGATATAACCTTGGCAAGCGTTCAATATGTACCCCCTTCTGTTTGTTTGTTTGTATTAGAAATAAAAATAATTCGTTTCCTGTAGAATCTAAAGGAGGGGTATATATAAATCTTTCCTATAACTTAAATCTAAACAGCAAGGCACAGACTTAATGAATCGCAAGATAGGTCCCAAAAAATGGAGTAAAAATGTGGGCCTATAACTTTTACTAAAAATTACAATTTCTTTTTATTTTCCTTTTGACGCTAGCCAAGTGTATTTTTAGTTGACCTTTTGTTTTACGGTCAACGATCAACGATAGCCACACTATACATGTACTCACTTCCGTCATGGTAATGTTCATTTCCAGACCTCTGAGAAAAAGATTCCGGCATTGTTGACCACTTGAAAAGGCTGTTTTTGACCGTTGGTTTCGCAGTTTCTTTGAACGACTCGCCTTTGAAAACGTCTGTTTTGGGTCCCTGTGGGTGTTCCAGATCTCATTTGTTCGAAGCTCCATCCTATCTCCGCGAGTTTGGTCATTTGAGAAAAATGTTGTTCTTTCGTTCTGGATCTTGGGCTGAAAATTAGGTGCAACACATTTGTCGGCAAGCCCATTCCTCCCAAATTTAAATCTATTCTTCTGTGAGTGAAGTTAACTTTGGTGTCCGGTTAGGTCGCTGAAATGGTATCTGGAGAGAAATCCATCAATCAGATGCGATTGTCCACAATTTTATACGACCTCAAAAACTTATCGCCCTCAAACAAAGGTTACACTTGCCCGGTGGGTCATGGGGTCATTCAGGGTTAAGGGTCGTTAGCACTCAAGTCAGTCCTCATTACTGGAGCTATCGCTTTCTTCATACGCTATAAAGGGGTGAAGTTGTGCGATATCATTAATGCAGTGGCTACATTCATTATTACATACTTCGAGACATGCCTTCGGGTCTAAGTCAAACCATTGTGCAACAACTTTTTTTTTCTCCCCTCAGGAGCCGTGGTACGGATTACACACTGTATAAGGGTAATTTTAGCCACCTAGACACGAGTCCGAGGACGTGCTTGTCCTAAAATAACCTTTTATATCCTAATTTGGCCAGACGGTACCAGAAGACTGAGCTGTCCTCAATCACACCTGGCTAAATGCTTTTAGATCTCCGAATTTATGCGGAATCTTTCATGTTCTTCTGTCCCTGTTCAAATCCATCTCAGCTTCAGGGCAATTAATTCTCCCTACCTTGTCTACTCGCAACCTCCCGCAGACGATGCTAGTCTGGATGTAGAGCTAAGTAATGATCTAAATGGATTCAGGGCTAAGGGCATAGCAAATGGTAACAGTGAACTACAAACTTATTGTTTTGTTAGTTTCTCAGAGACATGCTTGCCCTGATCCATGTTCTATCTCGCGCCCGACCCCTTAGCCCACTCAAATCTTTTTGAGGGTTCAGATTCTAGCTGGTTCTAGATATTGAGGCAAATTTTGTTGAAAATGGCGGGCCTGTTTAAATTCAAAGATGTCCCCAAAACGGAAGTAACTAAAAATTAGGTTAACAATTGATTTGCATTCCTGGGACCAGTATCTACATTTCAGACTAAAATTTCAATTGTAGCAAAAACAACAAATCTCAATCCATCAACACACTACCCCATATACTACTTTGGTCTGAATAATCATATCCTCATTCTTAAAAACAGGAAACAAAGAAAATTGTATTTTGCAAATAAAGGTTGGGAATGGCTTCTGTAATGACTGTTAGAAATTGTTCTTATCGCCCATTTTTGGAGTTTGCAAATTTTATTTAAGTAGACACCACAAGTATTTCCCCATATGAGTATTCCATAATTGAGATAAGGCAAAATGAAAGTACAATAAAGAGTATGTAATACACGATCCGGAATAACATGTTTTTAGTTTGTTCATGACACCAATATTTCTCGACAATGTTTGGAAACGCAATCGATATGATGTTTCCAGGTGAGGTTTTCGTCTATTAAGACTCCTAGAAATTTGGTATATTTCACTCTTTCCAATATTGTATTATCTAATTTGACATTCAAATCTGGTTTTACTTTCACTGACGTCATGTTAGGCGTGCCAAATACCATGTAATAAGTTTTGCTTGCGTTAACTGATAATTTGTTTGCTTTGAACCAATTGCTTACTTCATTCAATTCAGCATTCACAACACTTATTACAGTACTATCGATGTTTTCATGCGAGTAGAGAATTGTGGTATCATCGGCAAATAATATAAAATCAAGAACGTGAGAAGTATTGGTTATATCATTAACATATAATATAAAAAGAAGTGGACCCAGTATCGATCCTTGCGGAACACCACAAACAATATTTTTAAATCCTGAATCGTACTAATTATAAGAAACGTATTTTTTTTACTTTTTTTATTTTTACTTAAATAATTTCTAAACCATTCTAGTACAATACCACGAAATCCATAATGTTCTAATTTACTAAGAAGTATATTGTGATCGATGGTATCGAAAGCTTTCGATAAATCTAAGAATATACCAACGGTTGTTTCATTTCTTTCCACTGCAGTATTTATTTTATCCACCAATTCAATAATGGCCATATAGGTAGAATGATTGGACCGAAAACCTCATATCAATGTCCCTATCTGTTTTGGGGTATGTTATTTTTATGTGTAAAATATATATCTGTTCTTCCAATGGGCTAGACTATCATTTGAGAACAAATTGAAGAAATTTCATATTTTGTGAAAATGTGCCAGTGCCGCTTTAATATAAGCAATCAAAGATGCACAAACCAGACTATCAAAACCCCTTAAACAACAAAAATGGGAGTAATGTACATCTATTTTTAACAGCTTCAACATGTTCATTCAAGGGGTACATCATGCTTGCATTTGTCCTTTTCCACATACAGCAAGATCAACACTTAATATATCGATTACAAGACTTGAACCTTTATATGAACTAGTTCAGTCGAAAAACACTGCGTTTCCAAGGTAACTCATTTGTTCCATCGGATGTTGAAAGAACGTGAGATGACTACTACTTGATTGATAATGATGTTGAGAATCACGTGCTCGCTAAAGGGGATTTAGCTGAGGATTTAGGACAGAGTACAGAAATGTGTTTATACATGAATAGCATGTTGTCTGACTGAGTGTCCAAAATCATTCATGTGAAAATACGGTGTGTCAAAAGCTGTCAAACTTTGAGAAAACCATTTATATTCCTGTAAACTGACGGGTGAATTAATGTGCGTGGAAAGAGAGGAATAAAAGAAACATGAACCTATATACATCCAAAATGTTTAAGTTGTCATAAAGGTGCAGGTTTTGTTTATAGTTCATGTCCACCAAAAAAGCTTTATTTCATAATTTCTATTGATTCTGATAGTGAATTTTCGTCGTCCATAACACCTAAATGGATATATTGTTTCAGTGGGATCATCGACGTAACTTCCCGTATGTCTTTGTTCCTTCTGTCAATGCGTAGCACATTCACAAAATTGGGAATAATTTTATTCGTTCTGACACTTAAGTCCTTAGCCAGCTCACCTAGATCACGCTGTGTTCGGAACCACGAACAAAATGATCGCAATACAATCTCAATGGCCCGTATTCACAAAAGAACTCAATCCTGGCTAAACTCCTAGTACAGGACTAAGTCCTACTACAAAAGACCTTTTAATTTTTTTTTCAATAGAATATGCAAATCAAGAAAAGATCTCTGAAATCATGGTATTTTACTGTCAGCCTTGCAGGTTTACAGTGATTCCTAATAAGATAATTATTGTAACTCTATACGTCCATCCATCCATGCATGCATGCATGCACACAAATACCCGTTCATCCACCTAACAGGTGTGCCTTTCATATAGCATTGAAAAAGTAGTCAAAATTAATTTTAGGTCGAAGTCGCAACAGCTAGTTTTAAAAAAAATCATAATTGGTTACTAACACTCTATCTTGCCCATTATAAAATTTTCTATATTTATGATTCGTTAAGTATATTATTTTTATTGAGACTTTTAAATCCGTTGCACAAATAGTGGAAAAGCAATAGTTAAAATTACAATCATGCTGGAATACGTAGTAAACGGAGCAGATCCTGGGTAAATTGGGTCATCGCAGACGTCGTTGAGACACTGTAGGATCTTCTTTGCCTCTCGTTCACCACTGCGTTGAGCGCCAAACACGTAGCCATTGTACACTTCATCGGTGTGTTCTCCGCCGAAAAACAGACGGTTAACTCTCGTCTGCATCTTCCGAAAACATTCGATCGACACTTCAACCGGCCAGTTAGAATATGCACCGCGATGGAGAGGGTTGCGATTCCATCCCGATACTAGAATTTCTTCAGCTTCTGGAACCGCGTCGATCCCATACATACCACGTAGAACACCCTCAATTTCAGCTTTGGTTTCTGAATCTGGTTGACTTTCTACACGACGAGCTTCATCGCCTGTGACAAAAGCAACCAGAATGTTTGTTCCATTAGGAAACAACCCATTTGCTTCTAAGTTGAGAAAAACTGGATAAAATCCGCGTCGTTCGCTCGCGTGGATGATCCATTCTTCATCATGCCAGAATTTAACGGGCCATTTTAAGAAGATCTTGGTAAAAGAAGTCATTATAAACTGAAAGAGTTCTTCAATTTTCCAGTTTGGGAGAGAGGGCTTGAATTCCACCAATCCTTCTTGCATTACACCTAGTCCGAAAGTCACGAGCACATAATCTCCGGTATACACAGTTCCGTCATCACAGGTAACAGTTACGTTATCACCTGATGACTGATCTACCGACGTTACAGTTTTATTGAGACGAATGTGATTTAAGTATGGGTCTTCCTGTAGGAACCCAACTATATCGTGAAATATATACTGGAATCCGCGTTGATCTTTAACAAATAACACATCTTCACCATACGGTAAGAATGCTGTCGATTGAAGTGAGGTAACTGCCGGTATGTCAGCCCATTCAAAATCGTATACATAATACTCAATTGCATGATCTACAGGTGTCTTCGGCACCCAGCCACTAATTCGCAAGGCAGCTCTTTGTGACATGTCCGGTTTGTTGCTTTTAACTATGTCCTTAGCGATTTCTAAAGTTTTTTCCTTTGCTTTCTCTAAATCTTCCCAATTTGCTTGTTCCGTCATATCGTATCCTGTTACGTTTCGGATGACCAACGAATAGAAGTTGCTAAGATGCGTCTCTATACCAAGTCTTTTAACCTGTTCAACAATATTAGTTTTCCCAGGTTGCGCCCAATTTGCACCCAACTCCACTTTAACTCCGCCAAATGGAACAATATGTACTCGTCCCCCAATGTAGTCCGCACCTTCAATGATGATGAAATCATACATGCCGTTGTCATGTAAGTATTTAGCTGCCTGAAGCCCTGCAGCACCGGCACCCAATATTAAAACTTTAGCGTGGTTGTCATCATAATTTCTTTTCTCGGTTACTTTTGAATCTATCGCAAAGGATGCCGGCAAATTAGAGAGAACAGTCAGGGAAAATACAAAGCACAAATAAAAACAGACTTGAGCCATATCGAACCTAGATACATATATACGGCATTTTTGATGTCTTAAACATATCTCTTCATCCTTTTGGTCTCGCTTTCTTTTCATTTCCTTCTTTCCCATTGTGCATTGTACTTCTTTTACTTGATTTTCTACAACGTTATTATCATCAGTATCATCCTCTTCATCTTGAAAGTCTCGGCATCAGATCATTGTTTGTATCCATGTTATCCAGGCCAACAGCCAAACGCAAGCAAAGTCGTCAAAGGTTTCCATCGATTCAAACCACGCAGGCCCGTATGGCAAAGACCCTGTTACATCAGATGTAAATGTACGTAAGGTTATTTCTAACTCAAACTGACTTCCAAGCGTTCAGATTATAAGAGTAATAATATTTTGTTTCTACATGACAAAGCATATCGTCTTGTGAAACTTATCCAATACATGTTGCCATCGAATCTGTTTCTTCCCTGTAACTGTGCTAAGTATAAGTCTCGCCTACGGCAGCATTGATTTCCTACTCGCGCACTTGGTTGATTTTCATGAATTGAATGTCTGGATATTAGAACAGCATGAGCAATTCAATGTAGCACGTGGTTTGCTCAGCTGTGAAGTTCTACAGACGATTAACGCTTTCAAGACGACATTCTCCATAGAGTTAGTACAACGGGAATCAGTTGCGCTCGTTTTCTTTTCGAAAACCAATAATTTATACAACTACGTATGTTGGCGCTCATTGGAATGAAAAAAATATTACAATAACATTGTATGATTATAATTTAATTTTAATTTGTGAACATTTGAACTTTATATTTCCCTCGCAGACTTTAATCGGTTATTTCTCGCTGAATTCCATGGGGAAAAATAATTGAACAAAATAAGTTCATAATGTTGTTTCACATATAGCGAAAACACAAATGTTTACAGTGTATCGATCAAATCCATATAGTCTATGAATCATAAATTTCTCAAATGATTCTTGACGGTTATTTAAAACCAAAATATCCGGGACGACTAATGTCTTCAACTAGTATCAGTTACGCTGTACAGAAGTTATGCATTAAAATGTTCATGTCTCTAACATATTTATCCTGTAAATCCCTAATTTCTCTAGATGATACAAATAACACCGTGCAAGGAAATAACATAACATAGCCAGGAGATATTTTTGTGCTGAAGGATTGCCATGGGATACGTATAAGACTGTATTGCTAAAACTCATCCTATACATCATACTTTAAAGGGGCATTTCGTGATCCACAGCCTCGTCCAACCGACTTACCAAAAAAAGTTGAGATTTTTATGTCATCTGAACCATTGCCCAATAATAATAATAATAATAATCCTAAAATGATACTTAAGGGGAAATTATAATTATTAAGTTATAAGGAGCTCAAAACCACCAGTGACCTATGTTGATGAGCAAAAAATAAAAGCAATAAAATCAGGTGGGCAAGCCTTCCAAAATACCATGTGTCCAAAAAATGGAGTAAAAAATGTGAGAGCCGATAACTTTTACGAAAATTAAAATTTCTTCTTGTTTTCCTTTAAGCTAGAAAGTGTATTGAGTTGACCTTTTGTAACGGGTCAACGATCAACGATAGTCCAGCTATACATGTACGTCATTTCCTTAATGTATGTTCATTTCGAGACCTCAAGAATGAGATTCCGGAAGTGTTGAACCACTTGAAAGGCTGTTTTGACGCCGTTGTTTGCAGCTTCTTTCAATTTGCCTTTGAAAACGTCTTTTTGGTCGCTATGTTGCCAGGTCTCAGTTGTTCGGAGCTCCAAGCCTATCGGCGAGAGGGTGGTCATTTCGAGAAGTGGGATCATGTTGTTCGTTCGTCCTGGGTTCTTGGGGAAAAATTAGTGCACACATTTTGTCGGCAAGCCCATTCCTCCCATATTTAAATCTGCTTCTTTTGTGAGTGAAGATAAACTTTGGTGTCTGGTTAGGTCGCTGAAATGGTACCTGGAGAGAACTCGAACAATCAGAGGCGATTGTCAGCTTTATATGACCTCACAAAAACCTTACCGCCCTGCAACCAAAGGTACACTTGCCCGATGGATCATCAAGGTCATGTCTCAGCTCATAGAACTAGAGCTATCGCTTCTTCATACGCTATATAAGGGGGTGAAGTTGTGCGATATCATTAATGCAGTGGCTACATTCACCACTGCATACTTCAGAGACATACCTTCGGGTCTAAGTGCAAACCAATTGCAAACAACTTTCTCAGAACGGCACTGAAGTTTTCAAGCCACCTAGACACGAGTCTGAGGACGTGCTTGTCTAAATGTAACCTTTATAACTCATAATTTGGCCGGGCGGGGCCAGGAGACAAGTTGTGCTCAGTCCCACCTGGCTAAATGCTTTTAGATCTCCGAATTTATTCGGAATCTTTCATGTTCGTTCTGTCTGTTCAAATCCGTCTCAGCATTCAGGGCAATTAATTCTGCCCTACCTTGTCATCTCATCGCCTCCAGCAGACGGTGCTAGTCTGGACGTATAGATGCAATAAGTAATGATCTATTAAGCATATGTATCAAGGAGACTACCTAAAACTTAATTGTTTTGTTGTTTCTCAGAGACATGCTGGCCCTATCCAATGTAGACCGCCCGCCCGATCCAGACCCAGGAAATGACTTTGAGGGGTCCAGATATCTAGGTTAGTCGAAATATTGAGCAAAATATGTTTAAAATGTCGGCCATTTTGAAATCCAAGATGTACCCCAAACGGAAGAAATAAAAATTGGTAACAATTTGATTTGATTTCTAGGACCATTATCTACCATTAAGACTAAAATTTCCATTTGTAGCAAAAAACCAACAAATATCAAACCATCAACACACTGCCCCATACTACTACTTTGGTCTGAATAATCATTATTCTCAATTCTTAAAAACAGGAAACATGGATGTAAAATTCGCTTACTACAAAACAGAATTTCAACATAATTATTCATTTTCCTCTATACTAGACCATGCAATTCAAATTTGTTTATAGTTTTGGGGATTCAGCACAGTTGTTTATTGAAATGTATGTGCTCTTTGTATGTATGTATGCGCCATTTCGTTAACATCGATATTAGTGACAACATTGATGCCTGATAATCTCTTTCAAAGAAATTGTACTTTGAGTATGTACATATAATAGAGCGGGAGCAAGGACTTGGGTCAATCATCATCGTTCATGTCCCACTACATCTCAGCGTTGACACTTTTGGTAGTTAGTATGGACCCTCTACATCAATGCAAGGTAGTTAGTGGTGTCAATTGTGGTGTCACTTTTTCAATAGGGCAAATTTAAGTTTACACAGGGGTCAAACTTTCAAATTACTCCAATCATGTTGAAATGTATGCCATATTGTCCGTCTAGTCATAAGGATTCCAAAAAATGTATGGTTTGTACCATCTATGACCATTGGTTTTAGAGTTATTGGGTAAAAATGGCTAAAAGTGCAAAAAAGGTCAATTTCCATTTCCAAAATTTAGCTGACAAATGCATGATCTATAGTTTTACCGTGCATGTACAACGGTACACGACATCCAGATGTCTACAGGGATCCTGGTTTCAACCACCAAGACTTCAAAGAAAAAAGGTAAAAAATTAATGAAAATAAATATCGTAAAATACTGAAAATGCACATTACCGGTGTAAATATGCACAAAGCAGCTATCAATTTCACCACGCGTTTCATATCATAGCTGCCTCAGGTCCAGGTACTGTTAAGCTGACGAAGAATGTGGTCTAATGATAAAATACCAGACTCTTGAGACCAACATGCAGCAGAATAAGAACAAATACGTATTCAACACCATCAAGAGCATAACCGGAGGGATATATAGGAACTAAGCATCAAACTCCATATCCGTTGTAGCAGTAGTGAACTTCTCTGCAACCCAGATGAGGTGGAACAAAGGTGGTTCAATATAGTAAGGCCCTGTACAATCATCAGACTACCGTTGATACCTCTTATGCAAATCCACCAGATGTTGGACCTAGCCATTATAAATTGGATAGGAAGCAGCTGTCAAAAAAAATACATCGCGGTCCCCGGACTGCGAGTGTCGTCTGCCGTCGCGGTTTGTGAATTGGGCTAAAGGTCACATGAGGTCACCAAGGTCACATAAGGTCGCAAATATGCCGCCCCCTCCTTTCCACCAAGTTACATCATTGAAGCCCTTACAGAACTCATACGGCATGCAATATAAGGGTTAACATTTCGACCACAGACACACATACACACAGATACACGGACATACGACCAGAATAATTCTTATGTGCCTTCTGCAATTGTTGCAGACGACACAAAAAAAACACTAAGGAACTGATGAATTCCAGGAGAACTGCTTTCATAAGCTCATAGTGGTGACTGTATCATCTACCAATTGCAGCTGTATTTTGCAAACAATATATGGATGAATGAAAGCATTCCTGGTGAATGGAAAAATATACTCACTGTGCCCAAGGAAGGAGATATCACCAAATTGCCATCAGCCTAGTCAATCACCTTGCTGTGAAAGTACTTCTGGCAATTATAAGGAGTCGGATGAAACCTTATTTTGAAGTCACCTTAGCAATAGGAACAAGAATGATTCAGACCTGGGCGCTCTAAAGTTGAACAAGTATTTTCTTTTAAGCTTCTTATCCAACATCGACTTAGGATATAACATTAAAAATATAATGCGAAGGTCTATTATTTGTTGTGTTTATCGATTAAAAGAAGGCTTTTGATCAAGTATGGCATGATGGTCTGTTTACTGTGCATGATGTTCCTAAAAAACTCACCAATAAGCATGAGGGATCTCTACAACAAGGCCAAAAGCTGCATCAGACTGAACAACAATCTCACTGAGTTGTTTGAAACAACAATATAGTGTACGTTAAAAATATCATCTCTCACCAGACTTCTTTAATTTCTCCCTCGAAACATCTCAGCCGAAGCTTCTGAGGTCTGCAAAAGGCTGGGTAATTAACGTTGATGGTTGCAAATTGAAGGACCTCCGTTTTGCCGATGACATCGCTCTCATTGCAGATTCAGAAGACCTCCAAACCCTACTTGAAGAAGTCCATGGTGTCAGCAAGAAATATGGGATGGAGATTAGCATACTAAAAACGAAGCTCTGGTATTCTCTCTCATGAAAATCTACTCCAAGTAAACATCAAGCTGAATGGTACATTTCTTGAGCAGGTAAATTGATCCAAGTACCTTGCGTAGTGAAACTTACACCATCAAACGACTCTACCAGAGAAATTTAAAGTAGATTGTTGTTGCCATAAACAGCCATAAGGAAACAATAGTTGTACTCTATGGCTCTGAAATTGGGACCATCTGAATGATCTAAAGAAATTGGAAGCCTTTGTGATGCGTTTCTATAGAAAGATCTTAAACATCGGTAATCGAGATCCGCAATGTCGTCCTTTCAATGTCTTCCTACAAATTCCAACCAAAGAAGATTTATCCGTATCACTGAAATACAATTGACCTGGTATAGGCATGTATGAAGAATGAACAACATACGCTCGTTGGTACAAACAGACAGGGAAGACCTAGGAAGAGATGAGAATTTGCGAAGAAGACATCATAGCTGGCAACTAGCACCTTCCATAGGGCATATACGATTTTTCTTTGTATCTATTTTATATTAAAGGCACTATCAGTGATTTGCTAAATCAGAAAATCAGATTTTTGCATGTCTGCAACAAGTATAGGTATCCTAACATACCCTACAAATGAGTGTCCGTTCGGACACTTCCTATAACACGTAATTGAATGGAGATTTGTATCTTTGAACACTGCCGTTTTCTTCCTTTTCTGTCAATTCTCCAGTTGGAAAAAGTAACTTATGAAAATTCTACAGGCTTGTCCTTCACTTTAAGCCATTCCTGCAAATTTCAAATATTTTGATTCTTTCGGATAAATCACTGATAGTGTCTTTAATATCTATTCATTTGGTGGTTATTCTAAATATATGAAGGAGGGAGTATGAAGAGGGAAAATCAATTCAAACATCGCGTTGGGAAGTTTTTATTTGTACCATCGCCTGAAGATATGTTGTGTTTAAAGCTTCTGATTCGTAGAAAAACAAATGTGTGTAGTTTCTTCGTACAAGCCTGCCTTACTCACCGCCATAGATGTCATAGCTTAGAGCCGTGCGCCAACCTGCTCAGTGTTGATAATGCAATAATAATAACATAGTCACGTTTAGGATGGCTACTAAATTGTTTACTTTGGGGAGACTCGTGAAACATCTACGCACTACAGGGTGACCCAATAAAAACTTTACCCAAAATGAAAGTGATATTTTTCCACTTTTTTTATTTGATATCTGTGGATTTTATTTTGCGTGAAAAAAATTGTAGACTTGTCCATGGGTATTTCGTGATGGAATGATAAGTACACATAAATTGTTTGGCAACCAGGCTTTTCAAATCTGAAATCATAGCATGCAGTTGTGCTAAATACCAGTTTTCTATCTTGTGTCAGGGCAGGGGTTGGACACGATCTGCTCGATTTGGGCATTGGGGATTTCCATGCCTAAGAAAAATGATGGTCCGTGGACAAGTCTGTTTTGCTTACTTATTGTTCAGTGGACCATATCTTGAGAACCACTCAACCAAAATGAACAATTAAAAAAATAATTAAAAAAATAAATAAATTCCACAGATATCAAATTAAAAAAGTGAAAAATATCACTTTCATTTTGGATAAAGTTTTTATTGGGTCACCCTGTAGTTGCCAATCTATGACATCTATATTTATGGCTAGTGAATTTATCATCTGGTATATATATATACTCCTCAAAAAAGTTTGGAAATTTTTTTTCAGACATGTATTTATCATTTAATTGAAAATTTTATTACACTTTTTTTGCATATCAGTGCAAAGCTCAGGTATTCATCTGTACAATGACACCAAAATCACAAGAATTAATTTCTTCATGGTTGAGTGACACTCATTTGAATACTGGTAGGTCTGAAAAA
>JAMKCH010030495.1:0-16966 GCA_023653785.1 Ophioderma brevispina
ATAACTATCTGGTGATTACTGCAATTGTTGCCTTCAGATATATTTTTGAATCAGACGACCACTTCTGACAGTTTCTTAGGGTTCAAGGTAAAGTTAGACCAAGGGGTTAGACTACCCCACCAAAATATGTACAGGTTGACACCTCTAATGAAACTGCACTATGACTACCATGTACAAACGCACCGTCAGGAAAACTCCCATTTCTCACTATCGTGCGACTGGTACCATAAGTCAGATGTTCTCAGAAGATCATAGATTATTGACAGGCTGCAAGCATGAAATTGCAAGGGTGTGACCAGATCCCTGGTGAGATATCGGCACACGATGACGGGCCCCCGGAAAATGCAAAAATGCATAGAAACACAGGGCACATTTTCCCTGTAGAGAGAGATAAGTATACTCGCATAAAAAAAACTAAATAGAGTATCAAACACTTCAGGATTACATATGCAACCTTTAAGTAACAAACCCGAAAGTTACAGCTAGATCAAAAATACAGATCATTTTGGCCAAATCCGAGCCTTTTTTTGGGAGTCAACTTAGAGATGTGCCCCACTGTCACTAATTTTAACATGTAAGGCCGTAGAGGTTGGGGTAATTAGAGGTGGAAATCTTCTAAGCAGAGTAATTGATTACGTAACACCACGCTGAGTACCTGCATGGAGAAAATTCCCCAAATAAACCTCACAAAATTCTATCACTTCTCATCGGAAAACTAATTAAGTTCGCTGTTACTGATGAATAGTGTTCTAAGCAACCTTACGATTTAAATCTCCCGCAAGAACCATCAAAATCGATGCATGAATAACCGAGATACGTCCGTGTAAGCTTCCCTGTAAAAGTGTAACATTTTCTCGTCGAACATGTCCAAAAAAGGTCAAATTTTCATCATGCCACAAATATACTGATCCACAAACTTTAGGACACGTTAATATATCTATTGCCTGATGTATATGCCAAATTTCAAATAAATACGTGGTTGCAGACGCAAGAGTAACACGTTCTACTGTCAATATGCAAGAATCAGGAAGATTTTCCGTCCCATGAATGCGGCAAACGAGATGTTTGCATGCGAGGTCGGAAAAAGGTCGTGTGGCCTCTGGGGATGACTGGCGGGGTATTTACTCTACACGGGCGACCTTTTTTGGGAAGATTCTCTGAGGTTTTTCTGAGTGTGTTTATGAGGGATATTTAAGAGTTGAGGCGGATTGGATTGTTTTCATATCTGCACGAAAGGTATAGGGACAACCCTCATAAATATATATGGGGGAGAAGATTGATAGATCATGCAAACAGCGATTGGTAACACGATTGAAAACACTCCTCCTATCAGGTTTTTGGAGAATTTCTCAGCATTTCGCAACGTATCAAAAAATGATTGGCACAGAGCTAGATATTTAGTATATAAA
Source organism: Ophioderma brevispina (assembly GCA_023653785.1). Taxonomy (NCBI): domain Eukaryota; kingdom Metazoa; phylum Echinodermata; class Ophiuroidea; order Amphilepidida; family Ophiodermatidae; genus Ophioderma; species Ophioderma brevispina. The sequence continues at coordinate 1,410 of JAMKCH010030495.1, forward strand.
CCTTCTTTTGCATTTCATACGTTTGAATCTTTAGAAAAATAACATATTAATCTGCGAAAGGAAACCCCGCAAAACATTGTTTGGTAGGTGTACGGTCGCGTGGATGACCTTGATTCAAAACTGATGGATCGTTAATGCCCCTATTTACCACGTATCAACCGTGGCACCGGAGACTGTATAAGCGTGTCAGTGTTTGAATAAAAAGCCATTGATCCTGGACATTAAAGTCACCCCAAAGAAAGATCACATCAAAGAAAAATGCGAACTTTCAAAATATGATTTGTTTTTGTTTTAATTACAACATTTCACCAAGCATTAAAGATAGACACCTAAACTGCTTTAATTGCACAAAGTTTTAGATGAATAAGGAATTTTCGTTTGTATAGCAGTGCCATAGGATACTGTGTAAAATAAATCCGGTGTAGAATAATTATAGTCCGCGTACTCACGTCCGCGACAAAGGAGGAATGGCATCCATTTATTTGACTCTTCACGCAACATTCGTTTCACCCCCCACGCTTTAAGTCCGTTATCGTCTAGGGGACCCGGACTAATGGCTCCCGCCGGACTATGTTGGCTTCACACACGGATCCGAATCTTATAAAATTGTGATTTTCGATATGAAAGTCAAATCGGTTTGAGCTTTCCTCTTTCACACAGAATTGGAGGGGATGTGTTGAGATCCAACTAAAAAGCCGTAAATCCCATTTTTGATGAACCTTTTTGTATCGAATATGTAAAGGGCTTCATACCGGATTCAATTGAATAGATTGTCGTTCAATCGGAAGAGTATATCGATTCCTTGGTTGCAGTCGATCAAAGAACGGATAAAGGGCAGGAACATCGAGGCTGTTGAACCTCATATCGGCGGTACTACTAATTCGTAAGAGTGACCAAAACTCTTAAGGCCCGTATTCCAGAACTTCTAGTAGCTAACGCATTTTACTTTAAATCGGCGTTGACCTTTTAAATATTTTTAAACCACTTCCTTCTTACTTAACAGAACTTAAACCACGTAAAATTGTTGTTATTTTAAAAAGACGCTAACTTAGTGTATAAGCAAAGGCCCTATTGTATTTTTAATGTTGAGTGCACAAATGTATCATGGCTTTCCTTAGCGTTTAAGGTGCTACAAGAACTGGGCGAGAATGATTTGCCCCATTGCTGTTGTCCCAACTGGACATTGCAATGAGCCTGCCCTTAACGACAACCACACTAAACCACTTCTTAAACTATTGTTAAATTTTGACGCATTTGGGCGAATTATAAATTACGTTTACTTTAAACTCCTTTTCTTGGAATTGCGATAAAAAAAAAAAACCTTTAATCTCACATATAAACGTTCGCTTAGCTTGAAATCGCGCTAAACACCGTTTTTGGAATACGGACCGTCCTTGCTTGTGTTGTCGTTAAATATCGTAGCGATGGATAGTGGGTGCACTTATAAACTTGACCAAAGCGTGCTTTTAGCGTACGGTCACTCATCGCTTTACAATGACGATCCAAAATGGGCGATTTTCACATGGGGTACAGAAATCCCTGCCTAACTCTCTCTTCCTCTTTATGATATTAATACTATTTTTCTTCTGAAATGTGCATTTTACATTTGTAAATATACTGTTCTTTTTGCTGCGATTATAGAAATTGTGTAGATAGTCACTTGTTTTTGTTGGCGTAGAAGGTTTTCTTGAAATTGCATTTCGCCACAATGAAAACAATGTAAATTACTTTAAATCTATTTAAAAAGAGTCGATTTAGGTTTATTTTCCGATTTAGCACATATTTTCTTATTAGGTTGGGCGGTTGTAACCAAGGTTTTTGGCACTGACCGTAAATCTTTGCGTCTTCTTTCGAGCTAATTAGTTGGGTCCATGTCAGAACCCCTTATATACCAATATAAGTACCCATTGCAAATAAAATAGCCATGCAAACCCAAAGAGTGTCTGTGATTCTGCTTTTTATACATGCACCTTACATAACAAATGTACTAAACTAGTCCACAAAAAATCATTGAACGTAGTACGTGCCATTGTTGAGGCGTCTATTAACACAGCGGGGGTTCCCGCGGGCTAGTGTTGCTTATTTCTAATATTTCTCATTGGATTCCATTCACTAAAATTACAAAAAAATCGATGATGCCAATTTTTTCTGAGCATGTAATGCATCAACTATGTAAAAGACTATGACCTCATATAAACCTATCAATTAAGATATATTAAGGGAATCATCACGCTATACGCTTTGCTTATTGTTTCTCGCTGGTTGATGGGGAGCTGCCATTTGCCAACAATATAGCAGGTGTTGATGGAAAGTTATAATGTGTGTCTCACAAAATGCAGTCACAATATTCTAAAGGCCCGTATTCTCAAACGATGTTTACGCTATCAACTGGTTACAATCGCAATTAAAGACCCGCTAAAATAACGAAATTCTCAAGCATGGGTACTTTAAATGCTGTTTAAATTTTGCCGAACATCGTTAATATGTCTGAAACGTTGTGAAACTTAACTTGGTCCTGGGTAGTTTAAGAAGGCTTTTAACTTCACGCTTTCAATTCATCAGGTGCCTGATATTTTCATGCTAGTAGTCTCTGGTGGTTAACCAGTTGTCTCCTATATTTCTCTTATCTTTCTTATCCGAGTCCTGTAGGTGATTTTTTCTTGTCAATTTGTCCTTTGCTTCTATTTTTATGCTCGTGTGTATCTGCCATCTAGGCCTACATTTTTTGATAGTATTGACTGTCTCCCATCGCTGCACAAATTCTAAAGCACGTTGCATTTCTTTGAAATTTACCCGTGGACTTTCTGCGTAGCATATAAAACTACGGAAAGGCATTGTTTGATATAATTATTGTTGACCTGCACTTAATATTATAGGCGAAGATACGGCACTTCGGTGGATGATATTTAACGGCGTTTAAATATCGGTTAGCTAAACGTCTTGTTAAAATATTTCACCTTCGGGTTTTTTAAACTTTAGCTAACCATAGTTTAGGCCTAACCACCGTTTATTTTTAAACATCGTTTGAGAATACGGCTCATATTCTCAATAGTTTAGGTAAAGAAGGCCTAACCACCGGTTATTTTAAACATCGTTTGAGAATACGGCCGTATTCTCAAACGATGTTTTAAAATAAACGGTGGTTCGGCCTAAACTATGGTTAGCTAAACGCACAGGTTTAAAAAACCACAGGTTAAATATTTTAACAAGTCGTTTAGCTAACCACGGTATTCAAACCCGTAAATATCATCCACTGAACTGTGACATAGCTTCGCCTATAATATTACGTGCGCGTGAACAATTATAGGTCAATGGCTTCCGTAGTTGTAAATGCTTGCAGGAAGCCCACTGGTAAATTTCAATAATGTCGCGTTATGTAAGGACTTGAGAATTTGCTCCTTATGCCGGGAGACAAAACCCCGCCTATTTTCAGAACTGTTTTATGTCGCTGTGCCGCACTTGCTATTATTCATACTATAACAGATACACACGAACATAAAAGAGAATCAAAGGATAAAAAGACGAGAAGAAAACTGCGGACGGACTCGGAAAAGAAATATAAGAGAAATAAGGAGACAACTTGTCTAAACCACGTGTGTCACATATACGAAAATATCAGGCATTTGAGAAAGCGTGAAGTTAACACTCCTTAAACGACCCGGACCAGTTCTAAGTTTAACAACGTTTTAGACATATTTAACGATATTCGGCTAAAATTTATACATCGTTTAAATGTTTAACCGGTGGGGCGTTGGAGAATTGCGTTTATTTAACGGGCGGTTAAATTGCGATTTAACCAGTGCTTAGCGTTAAACATCGTTTGAGAATGCGGGCCTTAGTTTTTAAAAAGCGGGACTAAGTGTCAACCGAAACGCTATTCAGCATGTAATGCTCGAGTAGAGCCATTCATATTAGAGTCGCCTCATTGCCACATGCTATACAATCACTTGAAATTTCACGCGTAAAATCACATATTGATACCTTTCAATGCTTACCTTGGAATGATTGAGGTTGATTGAATTTTTAATTCGTCCTCAGTATAAAACATTGCATGATAACACTTAAAAGTATAATACAATATAACATTGAAGCTTCTTAAATCATTACACAAGCATAAATGTAAATGTAATGTTAATTAATATTAAAAATGCACTAGGCAGCGGAGTTTAAAATGTGATTGAGAAAAAAAATAACCCAGTGAGTACCAAGGATACCCAAAAAGCCTTTTAAATCAAAAGCTTAATTCCACTGGGGTCCTTAATAAAAGTAAATAAGATACCAAAAAATAATAGGGGACATGTCCAAACATATAAAAACAAAACAAACATATCACGAAAATATATAAATATGAATTTGCACTTGAACTACGATAACCCCCCCCCCCCAAAAAAAAAATAGGGAAAATTGATAATTAAGTTCCCAAAATAGAAAAGGGATTAACCTGGTCATGTTTTAATATCCGATTTCATTTTAGCAAGGTGATCCTTAGACTTTCTTGAACTGGAAAGGGTCTAAAGTGTTTGATATTATTTGGTAGATAATTCCAGTTTTAATAGCTGTAAGGTAAAAAGTGTGATTGAGCCTGACCTTTCACCTCTCGGTACATACAGTTAAAAGGACTGCCCCTGGTACTGTAATTATGCACAGATGACAACGTTGAAAATTAAAGTTAAGATAATCCAGGGACAGTGCATGAAAGAATGAAAGACTTGAATGACAGCCTAATCAGTAGTTGTTTCACCCTATCTCAATGCCAGACTCCCACCTGTATCTACTCGTTTGACCAATATGAGCACGGGGGCATGCATTTTAAAATAAAACGGACGACAATTTTATTTGCATAGTCTGTAATTTATTTTTGTAATAAGAGGGTAGATGAGAACAGGAAGAATTTACAATAATCAAATTGACCCCCCCCCCACAAAATGCGGGCTGGCCATAGAGTAGAGTTTATTTACGGGCATTATTCGTTCAAGAACTGCCCCTGTCTGTACAAAAAAAAGACGTTAGCACCAGCTTTTAAGTACATTTTTGACAATTGATCACTGTTAGAGTATCATCTAAAGTCACCCCTAGATAATTCACAGCCAGAATTTTTGATATTAACTTAATAGTTCTCATTACATGTAACTGAAAAGGTACCGTTTTATTCAATTACGATTGTGGAGCCGAAACAAAATGATTCAGTTTTTCTTAAATGGAGGAGGAGAATGAGTTATTATCAACTAACCAATTTCTGATGATTCAGCTCCAGTGCTAAGGCTCTTTCGGCAAATATGTTGAGGAGCTTTGCAAGGGAAACTAGCAAAGCACTATCATCGGCATACAAGAGAAGTTTGATCTGGACGCTTGATGGCATGTTTCATTTAGATAACAAAAAAAGAAGGGGCCCCAGGATATTCCTGTGGAACACCGCTATGATATATTGAGCGGATCGGAATCAACCTTATTAATGGTTACAATCTGTTCCTGTCGGTTAAATATTATCGAAACCAGTCCACAGTGGAGACTCCCATGGCCCGAAGTTTTTCCAAAAGAAACCATGGTCAACATTGTCAATGCCGTCTGAAGATCTAAGAGCACCATGCCAGTATAGTTGCCGATGGATAATTCATGACGAATATAGTCGTTTAGATGCACTAACAAGGGTTGGTAGAAAAAGCCCACCTGAAACAAATGATAATTTGATAGAGATTATTTTCCTGAAGATAGTTTATTTTATGCGCTGAACTTATGAGTATAGCTGTGGAGTAACTAATAACATTCATTTGGGTACATAATGGCGATTAAACATGTTAAAATACACAGTTAGTTCGCAGACGACACCACCCTTTTATTTTAGATGGCTTCTAAAAAGGTCTATGTAAATGCTATCGAGGTATTAAAAATTTTGGTTTAATTTTGGTTAAGATAAATATTGATAAATTCCGTTTCCTTAAAAATCGGGTCATGCAAAATAATGACCAGTATGTTTTCCTGACAAAAAGTACCAGGCAAAAAGGCCCAGTTAACTTTCTGGTATTATATTTGCTGAGTGAGCATTGATTCTCTTTACACTTAATTTTGAACCCAATTTAAAAAGTTGGTAATTTTTAAATATTTGGTTGCAACGTGATCTAACCCCTCTAGGTTAAAATTACAATAATTAAGGGACATTAGCTTTATCTCAAATGACTTACTATTTTCAGTGCTTCCAAAATCCTCCCCTTCATTTTATTAAAAAATTGAGCGGCAAACATTATTCAGGTTTATTTGGAATGATAAACCAGATAAGTGAAAAGAGAGATAATTATGCCAAGTGAAAGAGGAAGGTGGCTTGAAAATGATAACATATTTCCAACTTCATTGATGCCCTGAAATTGCAGGGTTAAGAGATTCTTGATGATAATAAAGGAAGTTGGAGGTATTTATTTGCAAATGAACTTGCGAAAATTGGTGGGTGGGAATGGATTGGTTTTGTAAGCCAAAGGTGCCACCGATTTCTGTTATGGAAAAATATGCACTACTTTTTTATGTGATTTCTTGAATCTGGTTTAAACTCAGGAATATGGACGATTGAGAAAACAGATGAAGTATTTGGTATAATCCGAATATTAAAATTATAGAAGAACTTGATGTTGTATTTGAACAGTGGAGTAATAAAGTTGTTAATTCATTATATATTTAGTAATGAGAAACAGTGGAAGACTTATAACCGTTTTAAAACCCATATATAAGATTGAGTCGTAATTTTTGAAGGGTTATTTTAGGGTTTGAGTGCACTTCAAAAGGTTCCAAAAACAAGCTGAAGAGCGTCACTAAACCGTGGAGCTAACCTGTTAACTCAGTGAGGAATGCTAAAAAAAAGGCAACCTCATGTGCCAGTATCAATGATGCATCAAAGCACACAAACCTATGACTCCTGCAGCAGCCACAACCAAATGGCTCGGTGGAGTGATAGAATGAGACTGGAACTGATGTATAAAAATATGACTGGAAAAAGGTTATTGTACCTATCCTTATAAATGCACTATTGATATAACAGGGTATCATTATTTCAGGTTCAGATGTATTACATAGGTAGGATTTTCCATTTAACGATTTCCTTCACAAAAACATTTGGTTTCTAGATAATGTATTTGTATTTGTGGAAAAGAGAAAGAAACTATTAGCATTTGATTGTGGTCATGTGAAATCTCTTCTCATTTTTGGGAAGAATAAATTTTTGGATAAGTAGCTTAAATATCAATCCAACATTTCTTATTCAAAGTATGGTGGGGAATTATGAGGAAAGGAATGCTATACCGGTGGTTATTCCTCCTTTATTAAATGCTTTCACTTGTGCAAAGAAATATATTTATAATGTAGGGTACAAGATTGTTAACTGATGTTTCCTGATTTAAGGAATGGTTATTCTTCATTGAAAAAGTTTTGAAAACAAAGTGCTTTTTGAAAAGAAAATTTGGTGCCAATGTACAGAACTGGGAGCCTCGATTGAGGAATCTGGAAATGGAATAGCAAAAACAAGGAGTAAATAGAAAGGTTTTGCATTAAACAGTTGGGGTTTACCCCTCACTAGAGGTTCCTCACTGCACTCTGGTTTTTGGGGGTTTGAGGGTTGATCCTTGGGGTGTAGTAGTGACCAATTCAATGTTGGGTTTTTGAAGTTGATTGCTGCATTGACCATGGGATCTGTTGGGTATGTTTTTAAATCAAATGCAGGGGTGGTGGGATTACTTTCAGGATTTTTTTCATGATTTCAGGATATTTATTTTCAAAACTTCCCGCAACTGATTTTAATTTCAGCCCGATTTTAGTTATGGTAGGTCAAATTTAAGCTGTTTTTTTCAGGATTTTTTTGCCAAATTCAGATTTTTTTCTTGAACTCAATCACAGCCCTGCAATAGGATTGAATCGTATAATGCGGCAAGAAGTCAAAAAAAAAAATGTGAGTCGTGTTTTTTAATCTTATTTTTTTTTTTTGTGGTCACTGACTGCAGTCCTGGGGGGTTGTATTTTTTGGATCCTGAGGTTTTAGGGTTTTGTGTGCAGCAATATAGTATAGCAGACAGCATCAATGGTGGTATTTAATTGTGCTGGGCTGGTATTTGGGTGCCTGATATTGTTATTAAGGAAAACATTTTGTTGATCCATGGCCTCATTCCTGTCTTGCCTCGGGGAGTTAAGGCCTTTTTATATGAGCCGTTGGTGGCCCAGGGGTGGTGTGGTGTACGTGCACTTGATCATGCATGGATATTGGTCTGCTCTGGAGGTGGGTTTTTTGTTTGTTAAGTACTTCTTTTCTTGCCTGTAAATGTAAGGGAATTGGAACACGGTGGCCTAAGGGCACTGTGATACAAACAGATAGGCAAGCCATCATGGTCAGCTGGTTTTTTATCTCAAGGTGTCTGGTCAACAAAATGAGCGTGCTAGGCTAGGATCATGAAATTGTACCTTTAAATCAGCTTTTTAGCAATTTTTTAGATGACAGTAGTTGTGAACCATTTGTCCTTTTATGAAGTGTTTGTCCTTCATATAGCACAAAAGGGAAAAACCTGTTCTCAATATGCTAGAGGTGAGCTGATACGTACCCTTGAATTTGGTTTTTTTTAATGGTACATAATTCTTCCACTATGACGTTTATTGTGTGTAATGTAATGTACTTTGTATTTGTATTGTAAAATAATTGAGGAGAACAATAAAGACCTCACGGGCTAGAGAATAAAAAAAAAAAAGAAATACCACCTTAGCTAACTCGTGCTTTGGACCAATATGACGCACGGGGCATGCATTGTAAATAAAAAGGGACAATTGTGTTTGCCATAGTATGGGGGGGGGGGGGTGGGGGGGGGGGGGGGGGGGGGGTGGGTGGGGGGGGGGGGGGTAAAAAATATGGGGGGGGGGGGGGTTTTGACAAAAAAAACAAAAAAAAAAAACAACAAACCAACCAAAAAACACAAACAAAAAAAAAACACAATTTTTGTTTGTCCTTTTTGTTTTTTTTTTTTTTTTTTTTTTTACAAAAAAAACAAACCACATTTTGGTAATTGAGGGGTAGATGAGAACCATGAAGAATAAATAATCAAAATGACACAAAATGAGGGCTGTGCATAGAGTTTTACGGGCATATTCCGTTCAAGGAACTGCCCTGGTCTGTAAAAAAAAGGACTAGATAGCACCAGCGTTTAAGTAAATTTTTGACATTGATTCACTGTTGAGGATCATCTAAAGTCACCCTAGATAATTCACAGATTTTTTACTTCTTAATAGTTTCTCCATTACAGGTACTGAAAAAGGTACCCGACGTAGTCAATTTACGCTTGGAAGCCGAACAAAATTGATTCAGTTTTTTAAATGATGAGAGAGCTTATTATCAACTAACCAATTTCTGCATGATTCAAGCTCAGTGCTAAGAATGTTGGCAATATGTTGAGGATCTTTGCCAGAAACTAGCAAACACTATCATCTGCATAAATCAGGAGTTTGCAATCGACGCTGATGGCCCTGTCATTAGATAACAAAAAAAGAAGGGCCCCCGGATTACTTCCCTGTGGAACCCGGATGATTATTGAGCGGATCGAATCAAACCTCATTAATGGAGACAATCTGTTTCCTGTCTGTTAAATATGATTAGGAAAACCAGTCCCAGAGGAGGACTCCAGGCCCGAAGGTTTTTCCAAACGAATAACATGGTTGAAAGTGTCAAATGCCTTCTGCAGATCTAAGGCACATGCCGGGCGTTGCCGCATGGATAATTCATGCGAATATAGTCGTTTAGATGCACTAAACAAGTGTTTGTAGAAAAAGCCCCCCCTGAACCAGACTGGATAATTGTTATAAGAGATTATTTTCCTGAGAGATTATTTTATTGTATGCGCTGAACTTAGAGTTAGCTGTGTGAGAGTAAAAATAACATCATAGGTATCATGAAATTGGCGATAAACATGTAAAAATAACACAAGTTCGCAGACGACACCACCCTTATTTTAGATGGGCTCTGAAAAAGTCTATTTATTGTAAATGCTATCGAGGTATTAAAATTTGGTTTAATTTCTGGTTTATTTAAGATTAATATTGATTAAATCGTTTCCTGAAAATGGGGTCACTGACAAATAACTGACCAGTATGTTTATTCCTGACAAAAAGTACCAAGTGTACAAAAGGCACCAGTAAATTTCGTGGTATTATGATTTCGCTGAGTGAGCATGATCTCTTTACACTTAATTTGAACCCCAATTTAAAAAGTGGGGTAATATTCTAAATATTTGGTTCGCAAACGTGAGTCTAACCCCTCTAGGTTTATTAAAATTCAATATAAGTCATTAGATTTATCTCAAAGACTACCTATTTTTCAGTGCTTCCAATCCTCCACTTCATTTTATTAAAAAAATTTGAGCCAAACATTATTCAGTTTTATTTGGAATTTTGGATAACCAGATCAAGTGAAAAAGAGAGAAAATGATGCCAAAGTTAGTAAAGAGGAAGGTGGCTTGAAAATGAATACAATCTTTCCAAACTCATTGATGCCATTGAAAATTGCATGGGTTAGAGATTCAGGCAATGATAATAAAGGAAGTTGGAGGTATTTATTTGCAAATGAACTTGCGAAAAATTGGTGGGGGGGAATGGATTTGGTTATGTAAGCCAAAGGTGCACACCGATTTCTGTTATGGAAAAAGATTTGCAATACTTTTTATGTGATGTCTGAAATCCGGGTTTAAACTCAGGACATATGACGACGATGAGGAGAGAAAACCAGAAGAAGTATGGTCGGTATAATCGAATATTAAAATTAATAGAAAAGAATACTGTGTATTTTGAACAGGGGTGGAGTACTAAAGGTGTTAATTTCAGATCAGATTTAATTAATGAGAAAACAGGAGAGACTTTTATAACCAGTTTTTGAAAACCAATATAAGATGAGTGAAATTTTTTGAAGTATTTTAGTGTTTTGAGTGCAATTTCAAAAGGTTGTTCCCAAAACAGCTGACTGAGAGTCACCAAAACCGTTGAAGCCTCACCTGTTAAAATCAGCTGAGGAATGCTAAAACAAAGCAACCTTCATTGCATATCAAGTGATGCATCAAAGCCACAAAACCTCCATTACTCCAGCAGCACAACAAAAGTGGGCTGTGGAGTTTAAAGAATGTGAGACTGGGAATGATTGTTATAAATATTGACTGGAAAAGGTGTACTCAATACTTTATAAAGCACTATTGTACAAGGTTCCTTATTTTCAGTTCAGATTTATACATAGGATTCTTCCATTTAACGAGTTTCCTTCACCAAAAAATTGGTTTTCTAGATAATGATATTGTTTACTTTTTGTGGAAAGGAAAAGAGAAAGAAAGAAAACTATTAAGCATTTGATGTGGTCATGTGACATCTCTTCTCATTTTTGGGAAGAATTAAATTTTTAGGATAAGTAGCTTAAATATCCATATCAACATTTCTTATTTCAAAAAGTATGCTTGGGAATTTATGAGGAAGTATACGGGGTTATCCTCCTTTATTAATAGCTTCTCCTTGGTGCAAGAAATATATTTATAAATGTAGGGGTTACAGATGTTAAACTGATGTTTCCTGATTTTAAGGAAGGTTTATCTTCATTTGAAAAAAGTTTTTGAAAAACAAATTGCTTTAGAAAAAAAGAAAAATTATGGTGCCCATGCATACAGAAAAGGGGAGCCTCTATTGAGGAATTGGAAAATGGTAATAGCAAACAAGAGTAAAAAATAGAAAGGTTTTTTGCATTAACAGGTGGGGTTTTACCCCCTCACTAGAGGTTCCTCACTGCATCTGGTTTTTGGGGGTTTGAGGGTGATCATTGGGGTTGTAGTAGGACCAATCAATGTTGAGTTTTTGAAGTTGGCCTCTGCTGCATTGGACATTGGGATCCTGATGGGGATGTTTTAAATCATCAAATGCCAGGGGTGTGATTCTTCAGGATTTTGCCTGATTTCAGGAATATTGATTTTCAAAATTTCCGCAACTTTATTAATTTCAGCACCGATTTAGTATTTGAGGTCAAATTTATTCGCTGTTTTTCAGGATTTTTTTGCCAAATCAGGATTTTTTTCTTGAAACTCAATCACAGCCCTGCAAATAGAGTTGAATCTTAATTGCGGGTGAAGTCGTGTTTTTTTTTAAATCTTCTTTTTTTTTTGTGTGGTCAATGGACTGCAGTACTGGGGGTTTTTATTTTTGGATCCCTGAGGTTTTAGGTGTTTTGTTTTGTCTATGTATGTGACGACAATATATTAGCATGCAGCATCAAGGTGGTATTTAACTTGTGCTGCGGTGGTATTTGGGTTGCCTGATATGTTAAAGGAACATTTTTTTTTTTTTTGTGATCCATGGCCTCATTTCCTGTCTTGCCTCGGGGGAGTTAGGCCTTTTATATGAGCCGTTGTTGGCCCAGGTGTGGTGTACGTGCACTTGATCATGCATGGATATTGGTCTGCTCTGGAGGTGGGTCGTAATATTTGTAAAGTACTTTTCTGTCCTGTAAATGTACAGGAATTGTAACACGGTTGGCCTGTAACGGCACCTGTTGTGATACAACAGATAGGCAAGCACATGTGTCAGCTGGTTTTGCTCTCAGGGGTTTGGAAACAAAATGATGCGTGCTAGGATCATTGATGAAATGTACCTTTAAATAGCATTTTTAGCATTAAGCATGGACAGTTGGAACCATTTGCTATTTATTAAGTGTTTGGCTTCATATAGCACAAAAGGAAAAACCTGTTCTCAATATGCTAGAGGTGAGCTGATACGCTCCCCTAGATTGGTTTTAATGGTACATAATTTCTTCCACTATTGACGTTTTCTTGGGTGTAATGTCATGTACTTTGTATGTGTATTGTAAAATAAGAGAAAATAAAGACCCACCTCACGGGCTAGAGAATACAAAAAAAAGAATCCCAACCACCTTATCTAACTCGTTTTTGACCAATATGAGCACGGGGCATGCATTTAAATAAAACGGACAATTTTATTATTGCATAGTCCCTGTATTTATATTTTTGTAATACTGAGGGGTAGATGAGAACCATTAAGAATACAATAATCAAAAATGACACAAAATGAAGGCGTGCATAGAGTTTTACGGGCAAGTCGTTTCAGACCTGCCCTGTTGTACAAAACCGACAGTTTACACCAGCTTTAAGTACATTTTTGACAATTGTATTCCCTTGTTAGAGTAGCATCTAAAGTCACCGCTAATAATTCCACAGATTATTTTTGACTTAATATTTCATCCATTACATGTAACTGAAAAGGTACCGTTTTATTCAATTTAACGTCTTGGAGCCGAACAAAATGATTCAGGTTTTTTCTTAAATGGAGAGAGAGCTTTTATCACTACCAATTTCTGCATGATTCAGCCATGCTAAGAACTATTGGCAATATTTGAGGATCTTTTGCCAGAACCTAGCAACATCACTATCATTCTGCATACAAAGAAGTTTGCCTATCTGACGCTGATGGCCATGTCATTTATATAACAAAAAAAGAAGGGGCCCAGCTACTACTTCCCTGTGAACACCGCATGATAATGAGTCGGATCGAATCCCACCTTATAATGGATACAATCTGTGTCCTGTCTGTTAAATATGATCGGAACCAGTCCACAGAGGAGACTCCCATGGCCCGAAGTTTTTCCCAAAGAATACATGGTCCAACATGCACTGCTTCTGCCGATCTAAGATCACCATGCCAGTCAGTTGCGCGATGGGATAATTTGCCATTACGAATTAGTCGTTTAGATGCACTAACAAGTGTTTGTAAACAAGCCCCCCTGAAACCAGACTGCATACTTGTTAGATATTATTTTCCTGAAGATATTTTTCTAATTGAATATACACAAACTTGCCTTTTCACAAGCGTTTTGAGGCAACACACGTATAACCGACGGGTCCTGTGTTTACCCACACTCAAGAAGCCGACACTGTTCTTTTTAAACAGAGGCCTAACACCGGGCTGACTTAAATTCCCACTACAGTGTTTGTTTGGTAAGACAATCGATAATATGAGTTAATTTATCCTTCAGAGCATCCGCCCCTCCCTCAGAATTTTGGCGGATATATCATCCAGACCGTGCTCTTATTTATATTCAAACTGAATAGTTTCCTTATGACAAAGTCAACAGAAACTGAAACTAAGTTAAATGCATCATGACAACATCCAACCTTCTATAGTAACCTTTAAAGGCCTCTGATGAAGTGTCAAATTTTCAGGAGGGAGAGGGGAGGTTTCAACAAGAGTACTAGCAAACCTGTGAAAAACTTTGTTGACAATAATTAGCAATAGTACTAGAGTTAAAACACGCTCATCATCTATTTTTCAAAATGACCTGAGATTTGTCTTTAGTTTAAGAACTGTAGCCTAGGATTTCAAGTGATGCCAAGCTGTTTTTGGTATTATTTTTATTCCTCTTCAATTTTTATCCTGGGAACTAATTACTTTTAGCTCTTTTTGACCGCCCTTTTGACCCCGGTTCTCATCACACCGAATTTGGAAAATTTGAACGGTAATAATTTGTCTCTAGATCTAATAAGATCTAAAATCTCACCACTCAGGTTTCAGTGCGATTTTCAACATCACTTCCTTAAATAGGAGCGATATGATCATAATATAACAAAAACACTTATTTCAAGGCACCCAACTCTATGACATCACTCAAAACACATTAGACCCCAATGCAGCACTATCAATAGCTGATAACAACTTTTCTTTCGTAAGTTTTTCATAGACCTCACTTTCACAGTATTATGAATGTGTGTTAACCCTGCCCTTGTTGTTTTACGGGTGCATTAATAAGAAAATGGTCGCTAAGGCCCATACTGACAGTACCCGACTGGCTAATTTTTTGTTGTTGAAATTACTATATATGATTCCAGAAAGAGGAACGTGTACTGTGTGGGGTCCGCCCGCTATTCATAAGGGTCGCTACTCATAGGTTCGCTTATTTCATAAAATGCACCTATGTTCGTTATTCAAATTGCAAAAGATTGCTAATTCATAATAAAACCTAGGTTCACTATTCATATAAAGAATAAGTTCGCTGATTTATAATAAAAAAATAAGGTTCGCTATTCATAAAAATAAAAAAGGTGCGCTATCCTAATAAAAACAAATAAGGTTGCTAGGCATAAATAAAAAAAGGTTCGCTATTCATCAGAAATAATGTTCGCTATTCATAATAAAAAATAAACTTTCGTTATTCATAATAAGAAATGGGGTTCGCTATTCATAATAAAAAATAGGTTCGGTATTCATAGTAAGAAATAGGTTCGCTTTCATAATAAAACATAAAGGTTTCGCTATTCATAAAATATAAAAAGGTTCGGTCTTTATAATCAGAATTAAGGTTGCTATTCTAATAAAAAAATAAGTTCGCTATTCATAAAATAAATACAGGTTCGCTATTCATAAAAAAATAAAGATTCTCTATTCATATAAGAAATAATGTTTCGCTATTCATAATAAGAAATAAGTTTCGCTTATTCATAATAGAAATAGGTTCGCTATTCATAATAAAAAAATAAGGTTCGCTATTCATAAAATATAAAAGTTCT